>JAQFXU010003570.1:0-15871 GCA_034693705.1 Spatulosminthurus flaviceps | reverse complement strand
ATCAAGGTAAACTACCCTTTCCATTGGTTTGATATTAAACGTTTGTAAATATATGCTTTTTAGATACACGTACATTCAGTCCGTACAATGAGACTCAACAAAATGAGAAACTTGAATGTGCTTCTTCTACATATACTATACATGCCCCTATAATGTAATAAGCATGATATATGTTATTCTTCCTTTTTCGTCTAGGAATTGTTCTCTCTCTGGCTCCTTTTGTAACCACCTGAAAAAAGGTGTATGCGTATGTGTGTGTGTGTGTGTGTGTGAGGGCAGCCCTACTATACACATTAATGCTTTATGCTCAACTTCTTTTTTTTCTTCCTTTACCCATACTTTTGATAATGAGTATAAGTATATCACATTGACCGTCACCCAAACTTTTCCCCAGGTAAACCCGCAATACATACAGAGATACATATGTGCAGAGCCAAGCACTGCATTAACTTGCCTTTCTGCATAGCCTTCTCACATAATAACATACATATTTACATGTACAAATAACATTACTACTGACAGTATAGGAGACTGGTTCCAATCTCAGTCTGAAATCACACATAACCGCACATACATTACGAGTCTGCATCATTATTAAACTCCAACTAGAAGAGAGAACCTACACACTACAGTTCTGCATTTACAAGCTCCTCATGTCCATGCCATCCCTATGCTGACTATCTGTATACATACTAATAATGTGTATACTGTAGGATACAATTATAAAAAGGGGTTTGTAAAACAAACTATACATATATAATTTCGTATAGTGGATAAAATACAAGAGTAATAAATATCTGGGATTCAAACCACGAAATGAAATAATGTATCATATCAAATGCACATAATAAAAAAGGGCACAGCCCACTTTTCAAATGCTACAATGGATGGAATGGAAACTATGAAAGAAATGAGAAGGGCAAGTATCATCTCATATCAAGATATTACCAAGCCTCAGTACAATGCCCGTTTATTTACTCCCTCAGACTCAACAAGAATCACAAGCCCTGTGGATGCCTTCAATACTACTGTAGCTACTATATACATATGTACATATATTTATATGTATCCAATCATCAACAACTATCTGGCCCGTCATTGCAGCTCAATTTTTGTTTGACTGAGTGAGTGAGTTTGCCACACATTTTTATTCTTTCCATTGAAATTTCTATTATACTGAAAGAAATATAAGAGCACCACATCAAATGGCATATTGGATCCCTTCAAGCCCCTAGTTGCTCCTATAACCAGCCTTTTTTTGACAACCGTGAACACATATTTACCTCCTCTATATTCACTTTATTCAGAGAATTATGTAGCTATTTATACCTCCAGCTTCGCACCAACGGTCTATTCTCAACGTATCTCTATAGCTATTTAAAGGGTCCCTATGGGTGCGTTTCTCCCTACATGTTAAGTTTTTCCCAATAAAATTGTTACATACGTACAATGCAAGTAAAGGACTGGTGAATACATGGAAATTGTAACCACTTGTATATAAATGGAGGTTAGATTTCACATGTGAGAAAACATTCCAGAGCTCTAGCTGTGTCTTCTTTCAATGAATTACTATATATGAGGGTTTTATTCACCGCAATAGGAAATATAAAACAGTAAGAAACTATCATCATTTGCTCTCTCTCTCTCTCCCTCTCTTTAGTTCTTCATGAGTTGGCCGAATGCAATGTAAACTGACAGTCTGAACTGAGAAAAATTCAATTCGATTGACAAGAGAAGAGAGGAGAGAAAAAAAAGGTTCAAGAGGTTCATTTTCCATTGGAGTGATTGTGAGAGCGAGAGGACGGCTTTTTGAAATGTCTGGTAAAGAGTCGTTGCTCACACCTTCCTAACAACAGCCAAGCACGCCTATTACCTTTTCAGTGTATAACATTTGCGACAATGAATAAGGGAGAGAGAGAGAGAGCAAGAAGTGCAATTACATGTCCACCAAAAGAAAGATGAGAAGTTTAGTGTAAAAGATATGAGGAATCCTGTGGTACTCCATAATTGTACACATGGACACTTCCGTACAATTATATCATCATAACAATATCTCATAACTCAACTGCTCTTTTTCTTTTACATCATCCCCACGAGAAAAAAAACCAATTCTCTGTTAATTTTATGCGGAAAGATTTGACCCATAAGTTGGTTATTTACAAAGAGCCTTTAATTTTCTCTCATTAACCTGGAGAAAAAGACAATGAGTTTTTAGGGAAATAATAATAATAATGATCAAGGATAAGCCATACACAGGATGGCTTAAAAAGGATAATCCCGCAAGAAGGCTTAAAAAGGATAATCCAATGTAAAACATTTGGAAGATTCTAGACTGGAACTCATAAACAGATTTTGTTTCAAGAGGAATATACTATCTTTCCTGAGACAAAACTCCAATCAACCCAGAGGTCAGTTCCGACTTAAAAATGTAATGGTTCCAGAAAAATGTATAATATATAAGCAATAAGGAAGGAATAGTACAATCCAACTATAGGATATTCACCTTTATGAATAAGGAGAAGAAAATTTTGAAAGGAGGCTAATGTGTTGTTGGTGATGATTACGTCCAATGATTACGACGACGACCAACTGATATGAAGAGGTCGGTCGTCTCCTTCTAAAACGGCACTGGACTTTTACCAGTTTTACCCCAGACGGAGAGCCATTTACTAAAAGATACCCCCGTCTTTTTTCTCTTTAAAGATAAAGCCTTTTTCTACTGGAATCGATCTAGATTTTATTATTGTAAACCTTACTCTCTCTCTCTCTCTCACTCCCTCCCAAAAACCCATTATACAAAGAATTTTTCCAAAATGAACAGAAAACATGGGATTAAAATTCCAGCGTGAAATTTTAACGCATCTTCTTCCTCATATGAATAGGACACAATATTTGGAGCATATGGAAAACTCTAGAGTTATGACATTTTCTATGTGCTTTTGTTTTGGCCTTGTTTCTTCTCTTCTACACTTACTTTTCTTTCATATACTCTCCCATGTATTGTGTAGAAGCCTTTTTCCTCCAAGGCATGTACACAGGAGCTACGTGCATACAAACACACGTGTACTTTGTAAGTTTGTTTTGGACATGACGGACAATGGTTGAGTATTGTGGACGTGCCATTATGACCGTGTTGTCGTCCAAATTGTTCACTCAAATGAATTTTCAAGTACACTTTCGTACATGTCATGCAACGGGAGTACAAGCACCCTTACAAGGTTTAATGTATGTATGTATCTCAGTATAATATCTATACCTTTCTCTCTCTCTCTCACTCTTTCATTTTGTATATTAAATGAAAGGTATGACATTTTGTATACAGAGAAAATCCATATTAGCATGTTCAGTAGTGCTGGTAGTAGAGCCAAGTGAATGCAAAATACATACTATAGTCAAGACTTTCAAGTGTATTCTCGAGCATGCTGGTTGACTGATCTGGAGCGCACGCATAGTGTATAAACTGAGAGAACATTGGGAAGTTGTGAGTGAGAAGGGAGTTCATTGCACATTTATATACCATTATTGAATTCCCATCAAGAACCACACTCGAGTGAGTATATATTCAACTTGGGACAGGGGTAGTGTTGCTTTCCGCACCAAGATATCACCCGAAATTTCTCAAACTTCACCTATACTTTATGTGTCAATACCCACCTTCCACTTGATCAGCTCTCCCCATTCCTTCCAATATGATCAATTTTTACGTGGAGAAGCACACACGTTCCGAACAATAGCCAACACTCTCTACTACTCTCTTCCAAGTGTGTGTAACCATCTATGAGGACTGAAACCTTGGAAATGTTCTAGTTCTGTCAGGTTCTTTTCTTTAGAAATCCCAAGTGAAGTAGATATCTAAGTTTTCAAGTAAAGATGATGATGCTTCTACAGTCTACATGTAAATATTAAATAACACGGATTTCCCTCAATCCAAGACCTCGAAATCTCACTCTTCTCTGTCAATGTAATAATTACTTTTAAGTGTAGTAAAAGGGTGGGTTTTTGGAAGTAGGCTGCACTACTTGCATTAAGATAACAGGACTTGGTTGTATCAACAGCTCTAGCACATACTTTCCATTTAGTCTCGCTCAACTAAATAGCACGGGTGCTTCATTACCCATGGTTATATGTGATGATCATACAAAGACACTACTACTGGAACTGGAGGAAATACTTTTCTATAAGAACCTGCCCAATTGAAAAATGTCCAACTCTTTCTCCTCTATAGTAGAAAGATATTCAGGATGACAAGGCAGTGGTGGAAGGAACCAATATTATTTTAGGAATGTGTCCATTCAAAGGGTTACACCACTACATCTTGTAATTTTGCCAGTACTATATAACATTGTACATATGGAAGTACAGATAGTTAGTCTCACATCTCTTATACAAAGTTCTACTATAGCCTGAGTGAAACCATAATGAGTTACTTAGAATCAACGAGCCGGATAATTTCAATCAATGGATCAGCTTTGGAGAAATGACACTTGGCCGGTCATACTTGAGTGAGTGAAAAAGATTTAAAATATTTGTCATTGCTCCTTAGAAATATTGACGCATGTTGATAAATAACTGATATTTCTTACATGCACGAGTCCTTTTTTATAAAAACAAGTGCTAGGGAAATATTCCGACCTGTGAGGACAGAGTGAGGACGTAGGAAAAAAGCAACTAACAGAACATGAGTAAATTGTAAGGAATAAATTTAGGATGATTTTTATGACTCTGAGCACAAGTGTTCAACGTGAAGGAAAAGTCACATTAAGAGTCACACCTGAGCAGTATATATAGTAAATATAGCTATATGTTTATGAAGATGCCTCGGATCGATTGTAAAAATCTATACCCTGGACTTGAAATCAAAGTTGATTGCACTGAATGTGTTCATGGTGATTCAGCGAAAAATAACCTCTCTTTCTCTATCTCTGCGTGAATACATTCAGAAAGAGTGTGTGTGTGTGAGAGAGAGAGAGAGAGAGATGCCTCTGAATTGAATACCGACAGTTTTGAGTGGTTACATTATTCCGTGTATTTTTCACATTGGTAAAGAATGCTTTGGTTGAGAAATATAACCAATTGAAATTGTATACGCTTACTCACAAATAAATACCAAAGAAGTTAAAAGCGCATCTATACAACATTGGCCCTTTTCTTAGTCCATACAAGGCTGATAATGCTTCTCAAATGGCTAATAGTTTCATGTATTTAACAAGCCTTTTTTTAAAGGACTCTTCAAGTAGTCTACTATAGCAATTGGACGGAAGCAGAACAAATATAACATGACCGTTTGGAGAGAGCGGGAGAGAGAGAGAGAGCGAAGAAAAAAATTCCTTGACTTCAATCAGTTCAATCGATAGACTGAGAAGAGTGAGAGATATGGTTGTTAAATATCCATGTCAAATGTACATATAACATGTACATACATATGGGAACAATAAGTATATTTTTAAACACATTCGGACAATGAGAGCCCAATAACATTAGCTCTACGCTCATGTCATTCATGTCCCGTGGATCCTCCTGTCAGGTGTAACTTTGGAAGTTAACAATTGCAATCGAAATTAGTTTCCACTGTTTCCAGTTACCACGACGACCTCTTGAACCTCAATTTGTCCACTATTGTTCGATCAACAATGAGTCGACAATTTAGCTACACTTTTATTTACTCCACTCATTCATACATTTGAGTAATGTAATGATCCTTGAGCATTCAAACTACTATCTACATACTCTTATCGCTGCTCACTTTCTTATTTTCACGTCACAGATTATGTACACGGACAAAACTAAACGGACCAAATGAACTTTGTCGTTTGTATCTACATATTTTAGGGAAATCGTCTCTGGCTTAGAAAAACAACCAACAGTATTCTCGCTTGAAAAATAATATTGTCCAATTTAAGGTGAAATTTAATAATTTTCATAGCTTCGATATTTTATGAATTTATTCTTGCCAATTCATAATCTCGCGGAAAAGTTTATCAAATTTCCTCAATCTTAACTTCAAACCTATAAAAAATATAATATAAGCGAAAATTGTTCAATTCAAATCTTGTATTTTTTACTCGACCGATGAATTTTTAGAAAACGATGTTAATTCTTGAATTTTAATCTCAAAATACTTTTTCTCCAAGTTTATTTCCCAGCTTTTCCCTATATTTACTATTCTACTCAAATAGAAAGGAATGTGTAGATAAAATTTTGAAACTGACACGTCCATTGAATGGCCTTTGGAAAATTTTCAAATTTTTCAAAATTTAGCTAAAATTACGGTCCGAAAATGTGATTCTGAGATTTCCAGGAACTACTGCGCAATTAATCAACTTGTATTTCTATACCAAATGGAATTCTTTGGAAACAATACACTGGAATTCAGCCAAACCGGAAAAAACTTACTTTTATTTGGAAGCTAAAAAACTTCTATCAAAATGGCCGGACCACCGTGGAATTATATCACAAAAAACTCACTACGCACAAAATCCTTTTTAATTCCCCGTAAACCAAATAATTATCCCAGAAGATAATAGTAGAAACCTCCAGCTAAATCCAGATAATTCAAAGGAGATGATCACAGGAAGGCACTTAAATCCACAACCTCCTACTGTTCAATGCTTTGAACAACTTACGCACAAGGAGACTAATCACAGGAGGTAATAATTCACCCTAAATCTATAATATATTTTTTTCCCGAACAAACAAAACTCAGCAGTCACTACTACAGTCATGCAGGAGGGGTTAGGAAAGTCAAGTCAAGAGTAACTTCACCAACGCACAACTAGCACCTAATGAGCATACACCTATCCACTAGAGTTTCCTCCGACCAGTCTTTCTACCTATATTCACACTAAACGAAGAAGATATAGACACAAACACATTCTCTACTACGTATTGTGGACACAAGTAATTACACACTCCCCTCTCCATGTTCAACACTGGATTCCCAGCCAACTTCTATTATATATTTCAGGTAAAATTTCAGTTTTAAATTTAGAAATTGAATTCCACGTAAAAATGTTTCCCATACTCTCTCTCTCTCTCACTATCTCAATAGCCAGGAAGCCAGCAAGAAGGACAGAATCCTTCACCTGTAAAATAATAATGACCATTCCTTCTTCTCCTGTCACTCATCAAAACCACACATTTCAAAATAAAATTAAATGGGCATTCCCAGAAAACAACACTGCTTGTCCATTTTATCCAACCCTCAACTTTGTAACTGGAACCAACAATAAATGTCATTCTCTCTTCCTACAATTTTACAAGTGTTTATATGTATTTTCTCAATATGGGATATCTTTTTAAAACCCTTAGCATTTCCCATATATCCTTAGGATTTACAAATATCATTGAATTTCAAAGGTGTTAAAATTCCATGATTAACAACTCCAACCAAAGGTCCAGTCAATTTATGATAGATTACAAGGGATCAGTATAGTTTAAGACTCAGCTTTACTTCTTAAGCACACTTAATGCAAAAAGTGTGCCTCAGCTCAAAGCCTTCAAAATGGGCACCCCAATTCCCAATACAACTATATGTATACATAATTCCACCACTAAAATAATAATTATTGTCCATTTTTAAATCATCACAATCCCAAAGTCAATAGCGCTAATTAATACAAACAATTCCAATCCCTTCCCCTCTAAAATTAAACCTATAAAAACCTATAATAATATTAAACCTAACTAAAAAATCTCCAATATAATATTTTTTCCCATCCACACACCCTACTCCAATACTAAAGTGGAGCTACTCTCACGAGCCGAGGGCAACAAGGAACAAACCCAAGATACTTCCTTCAAGAAACTAACCAAGTGAGTTTCATTTCATCAATCTCACCACAACTCACGAATCTACTAATAAACACTTTATTATTGTTACCAAACTGGAAAAAATGTTGCCAAGAATAATCATGTAATTCCTTTTGTCACGTGTTAACAAAGGAGTAATTTGTATGGAATAAAGAACATTCATGCTCTTTACACCCTATGCTCTTTCCAATGTACTTTTCAAATACCTTTAAAAATTATCACAAATCTCTTTATTGTAATATTAAAAATAGCCAAATAAGCTACAATAATTATTACATTATTTGCAACGTTCAAAAATTAGAGGAGTGTATAAAAAATAAAATGGTTAAAAAAATTAAGGCTAAGCAATACTTTTCCATAAGAAATCTAAAGATCTGTTATTGATACAAGGGTAATGATGGAAATGAATGGTTTCAATTTGTAACTAATTAAAGAAGAGTCTTAGAGCTGTGAAAGGAGAGGGTAAAAAAAATGAAAAATTCACGGGATCAGGAGTTGGATGGGAGATAGAGAGAGAGAGAGAGAGAGAAAGTGAGTGATTATTGGGAGTAGAGGAATAATAACATTCGGGAGTAAATAAATAGTTAGGTAAAGAATAGAAGTTAGATGAAAATAGTTATACCTTTTTGGCAGATGAACAAATATACGCGGAGAAGATAGTAAACTAAACACGGAGTCTCTCTCTCTCTCTCGTTCGTTCCTTCGTATATGTATAAATGTATAATCGCCTTATAGAACTTTTTTTTAAATCAGAGAAGATAAAACACAATAAACTCACCTAAGCTGACAAAAATCTACTCTTGAATGCAGGCACAGATAAAACAAGTCTTAAGCCTGTTACAGAGAGGCTTAGGTCTTCTCAAACCGTATTAAATAAGACCAAGATTGATCCTATGCAATCCCCCTAAACTTTTCAAACATATTAGCTGGCCCATGTTCTTCATCGCCGTCGCTCTCGTCTCTTTTTCTCTCCTCTCTCTCTCTCTCTCGTAAAGGAGACTTTTACGAAGGAACGTGTACACATTCAAACGGAGGCTCTCAGGGCACGGAATATTCTCTTTGCCCACGCCTCACTCTCTCCTATCCCGGCCCATGTGACGCCTTCCTCTCACCAATCCTCAGCCGTTCCTCCAATTCCGCCTCCATTATTACCCTCTACGCTGGCTCATTGCGCCGGACTCCGACCCACACACCTAAACACGTCCGCCCAAAACACGACGCGATCTTCTTTTTTTCCACTACTTTTACTCACTCCTTTTACTCCCATCCCAATTTCTATAACTTATTCCGTGTAGGAATAATATCTATACTATATACATCGTATGTTCTATAGTATAAGGTGGTAGCCTTTTCATTCGCCCTACCTTTCCATACCAACTGTATAGCTTTTTTTAATGGAAAAAAGACCTTATATATATTTGCATATGGAGCTCATTTATCCACTCAACAAATAATTTTCACTCCAATTTTTTAATTTACACTTTCGGCTTATTTTCTTCTTCACATGGCACCCTCACTCCTAATGCCCTGTATCGTAATCCCAGGAATCTCCAGTCTAATTATGCACACTAAAATCAATGGATTTTTTTCTACATGAAAAACATTTTTCCTTGTAATTTTGCTCAACGTTATTTTTCTACACTTTTGTTTTTACCCTGAACTGCAACAAAAATAGCAATTAAATTGTCAATATAAACTAACCCTCAGCTTTTCTACTCCACCTCAAGGAATTATATTGTTAATTTATATTATTCCAAGGAATTCTACCAATTTAATGTTGTAGACGTCAAAGATCCAAGTCCAGGAAATGAATATTTCTGCTTAGGTGTCTTATGAGAGGCTCTTGAATTTTGCATGATAAAGCCCACAGCAAAAAAAGCTTCGAATTTGGAGGAACATTTCGCTATAAAAATGTGTAGGTGGGCATAAAAATATAAGAAAATATGGCATGTTGAGTGGCTTAAATGAGCACCCTCTATTTTTAAAAAGGCAACTTGAAATTAAAGGTAACTTCAGCTGAAACTTTATAGCTTTTGAGGGGATTAGCAATTGAAGGACGAAGTTCCACTCATTTCTGATTTTTCCAATGCAATGTAAAAGCTAGGATGAAGGAGAATCGTTTAGGAATAAGATGTACGCGCTAAAGTGTGCTTTGATAAATAAAAATTTAGTTCCCAAAGTAAACATTTATTCAGGAGGAATAACATCCTTATTGAAGTAGCGTACTTCATTAAATTCCTTTGAATTTCTATGGAAGATGAGTCAGATGTGGAGTTGATATGAGGTGTAGGAACCAGGGAAGAGAATGACGCAAAATAATTATTGTAAACAAGATATATAGGGGAAAGATTTGGAATCACAGTTAGATACATGTGGACGCTTATACAATATAGCTATACTACTACTACTCCTTGTTATTTGTAAACAGAAGCAAGGAAGATGAAAAGAATCCTGGGAAAGCGGATTAGTAATGATGATACTGTTAGTATTTTGTATTTACTCTCATTCTTTCCAACCCGATAAATATAAAATGCCATGCAAACTCACTGCATGTACATTTTCTATGCATGGGATCATATACTCTAGTACCCTCTGTATATAAGCTTCATATTTGTAGCAAGTGCAAACTTTTACTTACGTATTTATCATCATTAAATCTTCTTTTCTCGGTATTTGTAACATATTTTCGACAAATCCTTGGTTTGGTAGAAAAAAATAGGGTTTAACTCTCCACTGCACTGTAGTATTTGTCACTTTACTCTTACCATTCATTGCTCTTGTGCATAAGCAACTATATAGTACATAAGTAATGCAAACAACGGAGCATAAACGGTTCTTTTATTTTATCCTTTTGATAAACTATAATCTTGTATACACCTGTATATTTACTTATTTTATTAACATATTGCTATATGTGGTTTGAAGGGAGGAGGAGAAGGTGAGCGATTTAAATAAATTCCTCTTACTTTGTATATGGTAGAATTACATGGTAATCCTAATTAATAAGTTTACTTACACACTTCACACAAATAATTACACCTGTTACATTTATTTCAATTCAACTTGCTAAAAATTTCCATTCCACATCATTCACGCACTTCATAACTAATTTGCTTTTATTCCTCTCATAATAAATATAAGACTACATACACACTTGATCCTCCCACTGAATCACTTTTGGCAGACGCTACAAAAGTTACAAGAATTATTAACATTAGGATTAGCATGATTGACCGCCCACTTATATAATTCCTATATAAATTTCCCATACAAGCTCACTCTCAGCTTATACTCATCCATTTGAGTAATACAGGAGAGATTATTAAATACTTTTAATTAATTAAACTTGCTCCCTTAGAGCAATAGTCCCTTAGATTAGTAGTGTTGGAATCCGCTTAAAATAATGGTACTTTGACCTTGAGGAAAATCAAAAGTCCACACACCTTCCTTGTATTTTTTAAGCTTAGCCCGCCTTTTTTTAGTCCTATTTTCTATAGAGAGAAGATTAAAAGGAATATAAATATTTGCACAGTTTTTCTCCATTCAACTATGTACATAGGAGAGATTCTCTCCAGACGATTCCCTAGTATTCTAAATGCTTAGCTTGTCTCAGTTCTTTCTTGTACCCTTAAAAATAAATTTTACAGCAGCATGATTTTTGCTGAGAAGAGCTACCATTTTCTATATGTTTACTTAGATGTAGTATGTATTGGGTTTGTATACAAATCAAATGGCGGAGAAATGAGTAGATTTAAAGGGATGATTTAAATGTTTGGTTAAGAATTAAACCATGAGGATTTTCTAGAGGTTAGTTAAGTTATCCAATTATGTCGTTGACGAAAGCTGACTGGAGTGAGTGAATGAATGAGTGAGGACATAAAGGAGGCTCGAAAAGGTTAATGAAGTTGATACATATTTTATACGCATTATACTCAAGTTAATCTCCTTTATTTGATACGGTAAGTTTCAAGTCAAACCTCTTAGGAAAACAAGATGTGCGGAGTGAGTGACGATGAGCACTATGTATTTTCACGGAAATCCATGTATCTACGTACACACACATGTAAATAATATACAGTATATGAAGTATCTATAGTAGTCAAGATTACTAGATGTAAACTATCATCCCCAAATTGTAGTGTCCTCCGTAAAGGAAAAGGGTGACCGCAAGTGAGACCTGTGACGATTTTCCTACCACGACTAAATACATATACGACAATACTATCCAAACTACAACATATTATGAGTATAGCTTTATCCATATGAAAATACACAAACAATTTAGTTTTAGCATTTGAAACGTACAGATATACTAGAGCAGTACTTAATGTCCTTTATGAGTGTCCATATGATAACTGAACTACCCTTACATAAATGGACGTAGGTAGGAACTATAATACAGAGTAGGAAGACTTAAAGAAAAACATAAGCCAGTACATTATCCACTTGAACATTAAATCTTGCTCTCAAAGCTACTTATCTGATTACGCTCTTGTATTCTCTCCTTCCATGAATGTAAGTCTGTAATATTGGTTAGTTGTTGAGGGAGACAGTGAGAGAGAGATTTTGGTGAAATGCGATAAACTGAAATGAGAACAAAGTTAACTCATAACAATTAGAATTACAAGTGTAAGTAGAGTTAGAGGAGAGATTTAAGCAGTAAATAAAGTAGTAAGTCTTTGGTATATGAAGAAGAATAAAATGAGGAAGCACACGCCGCAATAGCTCGTAGACACATTGACTTTTCTTCCTCCTATTAGAATTTTACAAGAGACAAAAACGCATGTCCTCTTAGGGACTATACTTTATCTATGTAGAATAGTAGTCTCCAGTATTATGTATGGGACGGGAGGAGAAAAAAAGGAGATTACTTTATTGTTACTTTACTTTAGTGTGACGAACTTTCAATCCTTATTAAGATTCTGGAGTCTTTTGTATTGCCGGGATCACCATAGGCTTTAGTGGCTTCAAGCTATAAAGTATGCATGGTGCTTAGAAAAAAGGGTACGTTTTAGCTTGGGAAGGTCCATAAGATTTTATTTTGCATGTATCATTTTCTAGTATATACCTGAGAGAGAGAGCTGAGAGCTTGAGATGCGAGGTTTTTTTTAGTATGTAGCTGGGAGCAGCATTTACGAGAGTAAAGTCATCATGGTGTGATTTCAATAGGGAGTTATGGATGAGTATCATCAGCACATAAAGATGGTAATGTCAAGAATAGCGGGGATTTTATACTTAACACCGGATTTTTGGATTACCTTCAGTATTAGTAATTTCTCTTGAACCTCAAGCCCTGTAACAAGTATACAAACATCATAAAATGAAGGGATTTCTTCAGCTTATACACCACCAACCACCATCACTACCACTACTTTTCAAGAAACCATATTATCCTTGTAGAGTCAATTCTCTTCATCCAATACTCATCATCCGGACTTTTCTTACCCGATCCCTATTACTTTTATTGACCAAAAGTCAATTGTTACCAAACATTTTTTTAAACGATGATAAAGATTTTTTTTCAGACTCCGTGTAGTTGTTAAAATACTAAATTTGAGTTGTGGGTTCTCATCATCGATTTTTATAGGATCGGATATCAGCTACAGTGCTACAATTAGGGATGTTGAAATGTATGGAAAATGTCGGGCTTGACGGCTCTTTTTACTACAAGCTATAATAATGCTAATAGTATTCTATACATCTATGGGATAAAAGAATCTCGTTTCCAAAGTGGTTTCCATGATGTTCCCGACGAACCCTGACAGTTGTAGAAAATCACATTCTTTGGTAATGATACTCGAATGTGTGAACTCATGGCGTGATAAGCTCTTAATTAATGGGCAATTAATGCGGAGACAAGTCAAGATTTAAAGTGTCCTCTGTCCTAGATTTATAAAGGGAAATCTACATATGCGCATGCTAAATAAATTTATCATTCTAAATGACTATACAGTAAAATGTCAAGTAATAATTATTTTCTGTTTACAGAATTATTCCCTATTCAAACATTTTTTTCACTACTCATGTAGAGATCACATCTGGATTTTTTACTGTCTTTATTATTACACCCATTAGATTATACACTCCTTGAATTTTTTCCCCACACAAAAATAGATACAAAATTTTAAATTATTATATTTAATTTTCCCTTGATCAAAAGTATACATAGCGGGTTGCGGGATTCGGTACAAGAATTATTAATAACGTTCTAATATCTACTAAATAGATAAACGCTGCGCAGCCCCTTCAAACCTAAATATCGGTCTTGGCAAAGACGGCGTGGAATCTACACATGAGTATTATAGGAAAGAAGCGTATAAGGCACCGATAATTTTTCATCTGACAATGAGCTTGTGACAGTTAACAATGAGCCTTTGGTATCTTCAACGATTAATACGTGTGTCACGCTACCACCTGGTAATTAAGGGTCAAATACTTTATCTTCCTATAGGAATACTCTGCTAGACGGTTTCTGTGTGTGTGTGTGTGTCTACGGGTATGGAATCCTTTCCTACTTCTTTAGACACATTCAGTCACGTTTTAAATCAACGGCTTATGGAAACCGTACAAACATGCATTCACACTACCACCCAGAGTGGATTCACCTTTACTTTGGCTTGAACACCCTAAATCCTTATTTTTCGCATATATTTATTTTTTTCTTACATTTTTCCTTCCTTCAGAAATATATAGATAAACTCTCAAGAAAGAGTGCAAAAAGTCATGGTGAATTATAATTTATAGCCGAACATGATATTAATTATTATTAAAATGGTATTTTAGCTGTACAATTTCATACGAATTATTATTGCGAGTTTATTTTACTTACATAGAGATTCATAGTACCTACAAAGGGTGCTCCTTGTTTAAAAAATCTCTAACGTTATATATTTATTTAATGCTCTCATATGTATCAACACATGAAATGATTCATGAGATATACGGTGAAATACCATTGGATCCCAATAATGCTGTTAAGGGTGACGATGGTGATGTTGCATGTAGTACAAAGTCATTGTCGCCTGATTCCAACTTCAAGATCTCTCCTCATGTTTTGTTGACTGAGTGAGAGAGAGAGAGAGAGAGAATGAATTGCCGGGCCACAAATGACTCTCCCGTTCTCTCTAATCCTCTGCAAACATTGAGACAAAAAAGCCATAGTAGTCCTCGTCCTTCCGTATGGTCTCTCTCTCTCTCTCTCTTCCAATGTGTATCAGTATTTATTTTATATAAAAAGAATCTCTATAACTGCCAACATTTGCTGTATACTTTTAACCAAGTATATTTCTAGCATGTCTGTATATAGTTTGTATGTATAAGAGACCGATCGTTCCGTCCGGTTGCCTTTATACCCCAATTATTTTATCACGTTCAGCCATTTGGATTGGAAATTTTTGTATACACACTTACTGGTTCCTCTCCCTTGACTCAATTTTCATGGGGATATTTCACCCATGGATCTGCTCTTTTTTCCGCTCGCAGCACTCACACTCTGTCTCTCTCTTTCCTTCTATCTCCCTCTACAGATTCTCAGGCAGCAAAGCATGTCCAGGGAGATGTGGGCTCAGAAATGTGTCAAATGGGAAATCCGTGTCCTGTCCAGTATTATAGCTACTAAGTAGGTATCGTATTTACTTTACAGCCTGCGGATTCTCCTCATTGTCATTAATTACTCTTTAATAAGATTTCCTTTGGATACAATTCAGTTTCCTGTTTTTCACTCCAATGCACTATGGCTCTCTATGGCTCTGCATCCAAAAACTTACCATACTAAAACTATTGTTTTGACTCGCTTTTCAGGGAATTAACCTAGAAAATATTAGGGGATTTGCTTAATAGGAGCAATTTACATATGTTAATATGTAAATACGTATTTTCTTGTGAGAATTATTAGAAAAAGCATGAGATAGAATTTTTTTATGCTCCAGCGTACATAATCTCTGTTGTAGATAAAATTGTTTTTTTTTCAAATGGTGAGAATTTGTCAATATTCTAGTGCTACAATTTGCTTAGGACTTCTTGGTAATAATTGGAAAACACGGTAGGATTAGCGTCGCTTTGG
>JAQFXU010003569.1:0-15879 GCA_034693705.1 Spatulosminthurus flaviceps | reverse complement strand
AAGTAAAAGGTAAGTGATATTTGGTAGTAGCTCTTTTCCCTAGTCAACAAGATGCATTGACCAACAAGACACAGACGTGGAAATGGAAGGAGAGAGTGAGACAGAGAGAGAAGAGAGAGATGCATTGTTGCTGTTGTTAAGGATGATGTCGGACGGAGGCTGTTATGGTTACAGCTTCTGCAGCTTTTGCTATGACTGTCTTCTGTCTCTGTCTCTATAGCAGATTTTTGAAAGCACTATTGCTACTCTTCTTTCAAGTACTTTCGACTAGCTCTACGAAAAACATTTATACATATTTCCGTTGATTCCTTATTATTCTGTATTTTTGTATTGTTATGTAAGAAAGATTCACTTTGGTTAAAGATGGAGAGAGAGAGAGTAGAGAGACTTTTTCGTGAGCCCAGGAAAATTTAGCTGATGGAAGGGTAGATTAAACTGGATTCGGACCTCTTCTTTTTCTTATTACGTGTAAGGCGTAGTCTCTTCATCTTTTTTCCAGCTTTTTATCATATCGAATGTACCAGGGTAGAGTCAGGACAAGAGTTAATTGTAGTATGTAGTAGTGGAAGGAGAGTATGGACTTTAAAAAAGTGAGCGTTTAGGAGGGGCGTATTTCTTTGAGTGCTAACTAACAATAAGCACTAGTAAGTATATATAATATCCTCCTGTTTGGATATGATGGTTCATTCTGATCCCTTGTTGTTCAGTTCCTTCTTTTCTAGTCATGATATAGGTTGTTCAAAAAAGAGATCTTTCTGGCTGGATGGACAGAGACGACACTATAAATTATTGCTGAATTATTATTGTTGCTGCTAGTGACTCTGTTTCTGTGTATACGGAAGGATTACCATCACATTTAGGATTTCAGGTGATGGTGATGAGGAACAGGGTGCTGCTACAGAGAATTGGAGGGTTTTAAGAAGAGGGAAGACCTTTTGAATGGCTAGGGAAACACATGTGTGTCTACTATAGGTGTAGTGTTGCTGGAGGAAACGATTGTGTATAGTATGTGAGGAACATGGAATTGGAATGTGGAGGAATTTTACATTTAAACGCCTGCTACCCAGGTGTTAAGGTTGAACTTTTAAAAGGGCAGACGTGTGTTTTGTGTGAGGATAACAGAGGGAAGAAAAATGATGATGAGAATGATGAAGATGATGATGATGCTGAATGCAGTAGGCAGTAAGTTAAGTTGTGTGCGAATGACTTTACTTGTTTTTGTATACGATGTATTCTATATTTCTTGTGTGAGCATAATAAGGATGATGATGATGTTACAATTTATTGGTAGCAATCAGCGGGTTTTATATGGGAGATCAGTTGTTTGTGGTACGCTTCAATGCTTCATGCTGGAAGTAGATTAAGAAATGAAAGGAGAATGCATTTATAATATGTGATATTACAATGCGTAGTATGCATGTATGGCTTGTTAGCTATAGAAGAGAAGAACTGGATATGATACGAAATGAAGAAGAGAGAATAAATAAGGATGGATTTCTTTTTTGAACTGTCTAAATTCATGGTCAGGCTCTGTTACTAGCTTACTACTAGTAGAGTATAGTATAGGCGATGGTCTAGTATGATGGGGGTTAACTTGACGGAATTAGATTTGTTGTATTAAGAAGTCTAATGGGATGATTTGATTGGTGATTTTTTGATCTTGAGAAAGAGCATAATAATTAGGTTGGGGGAAAAGAGGGAGGTGATGAGGTTCCATGGTTGATTATCATCTGAGCTCTGTGATTAAAATTCAGAGTGCGCTATCTCATCATAACTCGACACTAATTGAGCTAAACAGCTTCACACGAATAAATTTCGTGGGTTTTTCACCGAGGAAACTTGTAGGGTCTCCTCATAAATCTCGAACCTTGTCGCTATCCAAATGTTGATTACTCCGTGTAAAAGAGTACTGGCTAGTATTTATGTATTTTCTTCGGTTGAAGGCCTTACAATGCAAAGCGGACCAAATGGATTGAGATACAACTTGAATGAGGCGATGTTCTAATATAATAATGTGTATATATTTACTTACGTATATGTGTAGTTGTAGATGGAATAACATAGTGACTGAGTGAGAGAGAGAGAGAGAGAAAGAAAGATAGACTTGTCTTCAGCCTAGGAGAATATCTTGAAGAGTGTTTGAGTACGCAGCATGAATAATCATTCATTAAAAAAGAAGAAATAAATTCTGTAGTAGTATGGAAAGAAGGGATTTCGCTTGTGGGATACTACTACAAGTACTTGTACGTACGTGGGTACGATTCCATAATAGAAGGTTACGGTCGGGACCTGCACTTATACTCTGGATGATGATGATATGCATGGTAGGAGTTATTAAAGTTGTTTTGTGGGCTGAACAAGTTACGAATTAAGTTTTAATAAGGGAAAAATCAATGGGAAAAGTAAGGGAAAATACATGTTTTTTTTCGCCTGTCATAAGGAAATCGAAGGGGGTACTGTTATAGAAAAGGTAAGAGTTGTAAGAAATGGAGGAAAAGAGAAGGTAGGAAATATATAGCATATATTGAGGATTTTTCTGTAGATACGTATGTGTGTATGTGCATTTGTGTATTGGAATTAAAATAAGAAATTTAGGATCGGCTCTCCTTCATCGCCTCAAGTGAAGATTCATCTCCTTTTATTAATGGGTTGGTGAAGAAGACATTTCTTTCTCCTTTGGTCTAGTGATTATCTCATCCCACACTTACAACCTGGGGCCAGAAAATCTTCGCCACTTCTCTCTCTCTCTCTCACTCACTCACTGCCTTCCTCCCTCCCTCAGTATTACAGTGGTGTGCACTCTTTTTCCTATTCATACTTACTACTCCACCACCTTTTTCGTTCCCAATCTAATCTTAAGTGCATTTTTATAGGGAACCGTCTCTCCTGTGGAGAAAAGTAGGTAGATATTTTCATGTTATATGTAGTTGTCTATGCCATATCATATCCTCGTGGTCCTGTTCTTGTTTTCCTTAACGTTTTTACCTTCTTCTTATTCTTCATTTCTTCATCATCATCTTCTTCTTCTTTTTCTGCTGGTCCTTGTTCAGCTATCCTGGGATAATTTATGCTCCTGAAATTAGGTAGGATGTTATATAGGAATGTCTTTTTTTACCGTACCGGGTCACGGTGTTTCATTATTTTTACTGAGGTTGACAGCTCTGCTTGTATATGTATATACATTCTTAAAGTGTATGTTAAACTGAATGGGCTGGAGGAGGAGGAGGTGAAGGTATATAAAGGATACTAAAAAATGTTTTTTTTTACTTGTAGTAGTTACTTCTCTTTCTTTCAGGTTCAAATGGGTTTTTACCATGCATAAGGGAAAGTTGTGGCTATAATTTATGTAAGGTTTCATATTTTTACTGCAAGGTTCAACTCCTGTCTTAAACGTTTTTGCACACATATCTAAGTGTAAAAGGTCCTGAGGAGCTGATCCTTTTTGACAAACTGTTAATAGGTCTGGATGTTTTCCCAGAAAGGATTATTTTTATAGTAGTTGCTATTGCTGGAATTTTGGTTATGCTGTAATGAGAATTTTTTAAATTTAAAGCTTTCCTTTTCAAGTGAAATGAAGTGGTGTTGTCTGTTTGAAAATAGAATAATTATATAAGCTTTAGTTTAGGATATACTCGGTGACAGGGACGGGGAATGTTTTTTTTTTGGAACTGAAGGGAGGAAGAAAAGGTGGAACGGGAAAATGAAGAATTCTTGGAGTGATTATATTTGAGTAGGATTGTGAGATTTATTGTGAAGTTGAGATCCGTTGGGACGTATTAGTTGATAGTAATGGGTCCATTTGTTTTCCTGGTTTACCACCACACCCTCACTCACACAACACAGTATGGAATGATTGAGTCGACTGGGGCATGGACTTTAGCAGGCCAGCATAAAAGTGAGCAAGGCGGAATGACAGATGAAGTTTGACTGGAGCACATATGGAGAGCAAATACTAGGAAGATTGCTGTGGTTTGTGGACTAAACAACGTAGTAAGATTGGTTGGATATTGGCAACTCCCTGATGTACTTGTGCCACTTGTATACAAATGGTCTCGGACCAAGAAAGGAGAAATTGATTGATTAAATCCTATCAGTATCTACCTTCTATCCTTTCTGGTTAAACTGTTCTTCACGTCTTCTTCTTGTTCCTCAGCTGTGCTATAAGCTCATCCTCTATTTCATGTTCATGGCATCATGGCATGGCATGCATGTAGAGTTTATGCGTTAATTTTTATATATTGATTTGTACTGTGGACAGGGGATGTATTAAAAAGTATTATGTTGTGTGTAAATGTTTATGTCCGTGTGTGTCTGTGTCTGTATTTAATTGTATAAGGGCAAAGTGTAAGAACCGTCTGTTACGAATTGATAGAACGAATGGATTGAATTCATTGATACATATAAACTTGTAGTTTGTTCTACTGATGATGTGACATTGCATTGAGTTCACATGGATACCTTCCTACGTACGTGAGGATGCGAGCCTACCTTTTTTGTACCACCACTATGTACACCTATTGATGAATGCATTTGTAATTTTCGTATTAGTTGACGTTGTCACTGGCATTGTTAACAGATCCTCTCTTGACTAGCTGAACTTGGTATGTGGGGAGAGTAATATACTTTGACTACTTTAGAGACAGGCGGATAGTTAAAGGAAATGATGAAGATACTCTGAATGGAAGTGGTTGATGGTGTCGTTATGATTGTGTTCTTTCAACGATAAAATAAGGCGAAGATGAGTTGATGCGCCGAGCTGGAAAAAATATACGATTTAAGTGTATATTGCTGATAGGTTGGTTGGTGGCTGGTTTTGAAAACAGAGAGAACGAGAGAGATAGAGATTATTACGAAACAGAGGGAGAGAGAGAGAGAGAAACCCACCTGTTGAGTTGGTCACAGTAGGGAACCAAAATCAAGTCATCAAATTTTGCACGAGAACTCACTCATTATTTGCATTAGGAATTTTTAGGACATTTACCTTATAGGCTGAGTGAGTATAATATGTATATCCATGCTGCTGGTAATATCGTTCTTATATATTTTTCTTTAGATGCACTTACGTACGTAGGGTACGGTAATGATTTATGTTTAGGGTATTGGGAATTTAGCGAATGTATAGACGATTATAGGGGAAAGTTTTATGTGGACGTTGATATTCGTTGTGTATTAGTATTGTAACTTGTTCCAAGAATTGATTTGCCTTCGTATTATTATTATGATTATTATTAATAACATTAGCCTGAGACAAATTGGGCGGTCAGTTTCAATTCTCATCAGCCTTTCCACCTGTGGTCCTGCTGTCATGTGGGACGATGGTTTGGTTTAATAAACTTGCGTATATAGTTGTACATACATAAAATTGTGTGTGCAATGTTGGAACCTTGTGTAGATTCAGTTTTATGCAAAAAGATTATAGCGACCAGGGAGAGACTCGTAAAAAAGAAAATGTTGTTAAAAGTAATGTATCTTGTTTTGCTCCGTGAAATTATTTCCCTTTGCTACAAATGATATGCCTTTTAATTCAATTCTGTAAAATTTGATGTAGGTATGTGCATGATTCCAAAAGTTCCTTCCTACTATTATCGTAGATATGTACGTCCAAGTATCCTTATCCGGATTCTTATTTTTCATCTTTCTTTCATGGTCGTTCTCCTATGAGTCCGGAATAAAGTCATATTTTGCGTGAGCGATGATGAAATCATTTATTTTTTTTTCGTTTGTTTACTTTTAACGATTTTGAACCACGAGACGGGCAGAGGGGATTCGTGTAACCACAATGTATGGCTTAATATTGTATGCGTGTTTTTAAGGCAGGAAAAAAATGCTTTGGTGTAGAGTAATGGATTTTATGCTAGTAAATACATATATATGTAAACGTAGTATCAAAGCATTTACGTGAGATGCAGCCAGACAGAAGAAGAAAATTGAGTCTGTAAAAGTCTTGATTAGAAAATTTTGCATGTTCCGTCTGCTTCTTCTATACTATACCAACTCACTCTCTCTCTCTCCTTGTCTCTTGTTTGTTGTTGTGGTGGAAGTTTATTATGAAAGGGCGGCTTTGCCTTGTACACTTGCTCTCCTCTAGGTTTTTCTTCCTCAGGATGTAACTAGATCTCTGTCGATTAATGGAAGGGTTCAGCTTATACGAACATATAAGTAGTGTACTGGAGATACATAATGCACATGAGTCTCTGTAGCATAAGAGTATGAAAAATTATAGAGAGAGAGAAGAATATGTGGAAGAATCGCTGAAAATTGTATGAATAGAGTAGAGTGGGGAAGTAAGAGTGAGCGAGAAAGAGACGGCACAATTTAGTTTGGAGAAGGCTCCCTGTAATTTTGTCCATGGATTTGATGCCTGCTCGTTTGTGAATCATAATAAAAAAGACTGATTGTAAGAGAGCAGTAATCTTTTTTCAATGTATTCGCCCTTGCTGCTGCTGCTGCTGTATCTTATTTTTCTTCGTATTCTTCCTTCCTCCTGGAGGCTGTCTTGTATATGCAAGCAAAGCACATTACATGGTGTTACGTTATGTGCGAAGGGACATTATGTATGTAAGTATAAGGTATGTCTCATTCAGGCGTGAAACGTTCTGAATCTATGACTCTATATGACTGGAACTCCTCTGTTTATCCATTACTTGTGGACAAAACGCATGATCCAGCTGTATTGAATGGAGAGAGTTAAACTCCTATGAGTTTTAACTTCATGCAGAGCTTGTGTTATGTAAAGAGAGGTGTAGATATCTCTCTGTATGAGTACTGGTACTCGTAAAGATACATTTGAAAGAGTTAAGTCATGAATCCTTAAGGGAAAAAAATGAATCTTCTTGGCATGGCCTTGGCGATGAGTATATAGAGAAATGATAGAAAAGATACCTGAGCCTGAGAGGGAGAGAGAGAGAGAATCGAAATCTTGTCTGACTCACTCACAATCAGACTGTTGCATCCCGCCAGTAAACTATGCAAGTTCGGCAAAGTTGTTAAAAAGGTAGTGTTTCCAAGTACATAGTAAAGTGTATCGAAAGAGGCATGCTGATTGGTGCATAATTTCTAGTAGTAGTATGAGTTTTCTATGTATGCATTTTTATGCTTGCAGTTACATTATATACGTAGAGACTTGAAAGTATTGTAAGGAAATGCTTAGTTAGAAACTGAAATCATATAACATGGATGATACACTCCATGAGTACTGTATATGTACTAGAGGTTTACAATGCGTGTGGAAGTGAATTAAGATGTAAACAGTGTACAAACCATGCGTTAATTACTTACTTACTACTTCCACTACTAGCGATGATGAACAACATGTGTGGGGATGGGAAAAGACTTGGCTTTTATTCTAGTTGTTTGAGTATGTTATGTTGTTGTTGTTGGTGGTGGTGGTGGACGGTTAGTTGTTGTATTATATGCAGTTGGATAGAAATTATTATGGATTGATCTTATGTAGTTGTTCTGATGGTGGTAGTGGTGGTGGTTCTTAGTTAGCCAGACTGTAGAGATGCTACCACCATCACTTCTACTTCTACTACTATACGTGAAGTTGTTAGAACATGGCTGGGATATTGAGAAGGGCAAGGCATCAGCAGGGAGGTTTTCTTGTATTTTATCTGATAACTTGTTCTATTATATTCTGGGTTTGAGGATTAAAGAAGCATGGGAATGTGTTAAACCTATGGTTAAACCAGTGGTTCGTATGGACAGCAGGAGTGTTAATGATATTAAGTCATTGTCGTTAGACTTGCTTTATAGTATATGCACACCCAACTCACACGTAACTTGGTGAGGAATCTGTCTCTCACAGTGTGTGTGTGTCTGTACATTGCAGGAAGCTCTCGGTATGTGTGTGTGTGTATGTCTGTGAAAGCTACGGGCAAGAGTTTATGTACTTAAGTGAAGTTATGAGAGATACTAGGTAACAAATAAGTATAGTACGCAGTAGTATATATACTATTAGATATTAGACTAAATATGCAAGCAAGGAGGGCACAACTCCATTTTCACGTTAGCATGTTCTTTCTCTCTTCTCTGTTTCTCTCTTCTACATTTCTTCTGGTTCTTTTTGATCTCCTTGATGATAAAGGAGATGAGTTTGAATGTGGCACTTATTATATTACAACATGAACTTGTACCTGTATATTGGACGTATATATAATATAATATATATCTTTTTAACAATCGTTTGATATTTTTTTCTGGATTATTTCGTGGTATTTTTATTTGTGACAGGAGAAGTAGTAATATAACTAGCTCTACAGGGTGAGCTCTATGGTACAGTAGAACCTCACTTGAAGTGTTTTGGGTAGGTATTTCTGGTTCTGTTGAATGTGTCAGAAAGATGCCAAGACGAAGGAATCATTTTTATTTGTCTCACATGGAGTTCACATTTTTGAAATTGCGATAAAAGAGGATTTGCTCCCTTTTGGCTTTCTTTCGTTCGTTCTTTCTTTTGCTAGTAAAAATATACAGATGTAGAGGAGAAACATACCAGACCATGGGATTGTTCTGTAGGCCTCTGTATAATAAAATGTGTACAACATTCTTGTCTTAAGCGGGTCTTAAGCTTGTCTTAAGACCTCTTCTTTAGACGAAGACGAAAAAGAATAATGCACATGGAGTACAAGTGTGCATACTAAACAGACAGACTATTTTTTTATTCTTGTCTCTCTCTCTCTCCTCCTTGATGACAACCATTTATAAATTACAGCCGGTTCTGGTTGATATTAAAATTTTTCGGATTTCTCCACATTTTTTAATGAGGACATCATCTTGATAGGATCCAGTGACTAGACTTGTAGACTAGATGACATGAAGGGAGAAAAGTCAGTTGTGAGAAATGTTGAAGAAATTTGCAAACGGTTTTTTTGTTTCAAGCATAGCTATATGGTTTGGCAGTTTGTAGCTATTTAGATATATCGCTCTGTAGGTTCATACATGATTTCTTGTTTTATATATGCGATTTTTATAATAATATGAAACTGTGAGAAGATCTGGAATATTCTTTGAACTGGGAGGGAGGAATTTGAAGTTAATTCTATTATCTGCCTGTTTGCGTGTCCATAATATATGTCTGTGTGGAGCTAATCTTTTTTAACTGCAATATTACTACTAGAATTCTACAACACTTACTACTTCTTCTTCTTCTACTTCTACGTCTGAAGATGGTTCATGTATTTATGCATTTATGAGACGACAGATGTGTCATGAAAATTTGAAGTTGAGGATGTGTGAGGTGAGGTGATGTGGTGGTTGTTTTTTCTCCTGCTAAGTGTCTGAGAGTCAATGAAGAGTTGAGACTTTGGTGGTAGAATTATTATGATTAGTCCTTATACTTATTAGCAAATCCGACCGACGTCGTATGACTAAACTTATGTTTAAATTTGTCGTAGATGAATTGTTGAGAGTGTAATTTTTTATTCTAAATCTGTAGGTTGATTTCCTTAAACTACGTATGCTACATACCACCGAACGAGTACTAATAATATGTATGACCAACTCGTGTGTATGTCTGTGTGTGTTTGCAAGCTAGTACTTTGGAACATATGTTTTTGTATTCATTTCATGTACAACGACAGATACATGTGTAGTTTTATGGATTCTAATCAACTTGAGTCCGTGCGCCTGTGTGTGTATAACCTTATAGGTTTAAATTTTTGAATTTGAAAATTTTAATAAAGGTGTTTACATTCCACACACAACATATATTCATGATTTGAATACTATTACAGAATCTTTATATGTTCTGGGTGTCATGTGAAATGGATTTTTGTCCATATGTATGTACCGAAGTGAATTTTTTTAGTTTTAGTTACGAGGAAATCTATACATGTGGTACATGTATAGACTACATGGAGTAGTAGCTTAGGAAAAGGTTACAGGAGAGTTATGCTTAAGTGTGGAAGAAAATTGAAGGAGGATAATATATAGTGGATGAGACAAATTAAGATGATTTTCATATGGCAGGTTTCAAAAAACGCTCATCGCATATATTGAAACAAGTTCATTTTAATAAATCATTCTGCTTGGTTTTAAGAGAAGACTCATTCATCTCTCTCTCTCTCTCGCTCTAATCTTATAGTTCCTATTTGGAATGGATATATACCTACTATTGCTTGTACGAATTTGTACATAAAAGGAGGATGACGAAGACGCTCAATCCTCTGGTCTTCTTTTATGCTGGAGTGGATTTTCTTATGGGAGGTATTCATTTTCTACTGATATGTATCGAACAATTTGGGGGTTGCTCATAAATTGGTAGAAGTAAATTCAGTGGAGCTGGTTGGGAGTAATCCTTTCAATAGTTTTGTGGTCTTGGAGATATGTATTGCACCATTTCTTCTCCATTCTCCATCCATGTAATATAGACATGGGCCTTTATTCTGTCGAGTGGTTGCTGAATATGATTATTTTACATGTATGGAGCCATCTGTGAACCTAGATGAATGTACATGTCTGATTAATATTCTTCAGTTGATCCTGGTTTCATACTCGCGTGCGTCGACGTACTGCTGATTTTTGCAACATTTCCGGTTTGTGTATAATTCTATAATGTGAAATGATGAAATTTGACGTCATTCTTTTTGAGACAGTTGCAAATAAGTAAAAACTTGATGATTGTTGTGGGAATACAAAGGCTGGTTTGATTTTATTTAGCGATAGCAGATAGTTGTGAAACGTTATTTGCTTATGATTCAGGGAAGGTTCGTCGGCTCCATTAAATGCTTGGATTTAGGTTGGTTTTCAATGAATATAAATTGGAATTTCTTCTGTTGGTTATTCGTATTGGTTGGTTGTGTTATGTTGGGAAAATTATTGATTTGGTTTTGACTCAGTCTCAGTCAGTGACAATCCGTTAATAATTGGTTTATTAGGAACAGGTTATTATTAATACAATGGAAAACATTTCTTATGGGATGAGCGTTGAAGTTATATTGTGAATCATAATGAAGACAGAATGTTCTATTATTTTTCATAATTGAAAAGAAATTCTTTTGGAGTTGAAAGGAGACATGCACATACATGTACAGCTAGAGAGAGAATGAATAACTCTTGTAATTTGATGGTATGGATGAACATATATGTTATATGTACGTGTATGCATGTACGCATCATGTATAGTAATTTCGTTCCACTTGATTTTAACTTTATGGGTAAAGGTTTATATATGAAGAAGAATGTAGATGTGAGTGTATGTGTGTGTGTGTAAAAGATGATGAAGTCGTTATGTTGTTACATAGATCAAAGCACCCTTTAATAGGAACTCGAAACACCTGTTTTCCTCCTCTCTTTGCCTTGCCTTGCCTGCTTACCAATATCCAGGCATGCATGCAGGCGTTGGGGGTAGGTTGAGCAGAGAATAATGAGTACCTCAGTAAATAGAATGTATGCATGTGTTAAAAGTATGTAAGTAACATTATAACTATAATAACATAAAGTGCTTTACTTGGAGCAAGTAAAGTAAGTGAATTTTATGCATAGATACATAAGAACTAATATAGACAGGGAGGAAAGAAAACATAATGAAGTTTTAGAGGTGAAGGCCTGTATTATTATTATTAACTTGCACACTCTTTTTATATATTGGACTGCTCTGCTGCATGTGTAGTTGTGTATTGTGTAGCATCCATTCTGTAGTAATATGTAAAATGTTGTGCTTTGGTCAGAACCAAAGATAGATGGTCAGAGAATGGAAATGAAACTGCCCTCAGGCTCTACTTCCTTTTGTTAAATTCTTGATCCTTTCACAGACTTTTAACATTTTATTTATGTAGTAGTAAGCTAATGAGTGTAACATCCTCACCAGGAAAATACATAGGGAGGAGGAATTCTTGTAAAATCCATCAAATCATGTTATTACCATTTTCAACTAATGTAACCATTTCTTAGAAGCATTATTAGAAATGTCAGTAGATTATTTGTAAGAGTACCTACCTGTGTTGGGACTGTGTATCAAATTCTTCACGCATTATTATTATTAGTATTAGTCCAAAGGAATGGTTTTGCATACCTGTAAGAAGAACGTTTTTAATATGGTTTAACCTAGGACACTGGAATGCATTGCTGGATGAGCTTAGAAATTTAGTAACATTTTGTTTGCTTAGTGTTTTTCTTTTGAAAGATCCTCTAAATCTGAGGAGGTTGTTGTAGGAATGAAGGAAGGAATTTTAAATACTTTAGTGGAGTAAATATGTTGATACAGTGTCGGTGCATGTGGTTTAAACGTGTGAAAGGTTTTTCTTAGAGGATTTTGACGTGCCGTCAATGGCACCTGTCAATTTATCCATTTGAAGTGTTTGGTGAAAGCTCTACTTCCACTTAAAAGTCTTTGAAATATGCAGTTTTCTAGTAGTTGCGTATATATTTAAGTTGCACTCATTGGAATTTATGTTTAACTCCGCTTCGTTTCGAATTTTGAGGACGAGTTCACAAGAGGGTCGGGGTATGAAAAATCTGTTAGGTCTTGTTCTCTGTAAAGCTAAAGCTTCGTAAGTAATTACATGTAAATCATTTTAGTATGTAAGTGGCAAGAACGTGGAAAAGCACAGGGCTATTGTTATTTATAAAGTTCTATAATAGAGATCCGAACTCTCCTGGGTGTCATATAGCTATTCACATTATACGTGCTTTTAACACTGGGTTGACCGTGATGTAGACGCAGGTACATACCATACGGATGTATGTATATATCTAGATAGACAGGGCCATGTTTGAGGTATAATGAGGAATTATTCAAATGTATATATGTAAAGAGGTAATTTGCCCTTCTCGTGCTGACGTGTACTTGTAATTCTTTTGCAGCAGTAGTTAGTTTGGAGTATTTGTATTTTTGTAGGTTAACAAAGGATTGGCTCAAGTGTACATAAGCGGATATTTGAGGAGAAGAGAGCAAGTCGGTTTGTTTGTACTCGTTGTTTTTATTTTATGATGGCAGGGAGTGAAAAATGGTTTCAATTGTTGTCACATGGTAGGATATATGGGACTTATGGGAGTCTTGAGTGAGTAAGTAAATTAGTATTGAAGGTTTCATTGGCAGGGGAAAGAAGAAGGCATTCGTAGGAAATTGGAAATTGTTGTCAATTGGAGTGAATAGAGGAAGCGCGGGGGTGCTTTTCATTTTGTGACAGTAACGGTTTCATATCACTCGATTTTAACCACTGGGGGTTAAAAGGTCCTGTTCTGCTGGATGGTGGTCTAGTGGTCTCCTGTGATAGTTATACGGTCACTGGAACCTAATTTAGGTACTTTACTGTGAAGGAAGTAATGCTATGTTTTATAGTTTACGCATCAGTTTTCTTTTCCTAAAGGATTTCTCTTAAGAAGTCTCGGAGGTATTGACTAAGTGGAAGATTTTAGTGCGGATAAGAAGATATACGTATATGATATAATACTTTGTTGATTTTTATTGAAATAGCGTATAGAGATAGGGACAGCTAATAAAATTTTATGGGTTGTGCTTTAGTGGAACATGGACATTGTTTTGCTGTTAAGGAATTATTTGTAGCTCGTCATATTGTCTGACGGAATGTTTGTTTTTGAAGGACCTCACATATCATACACATATATACTGGTAGGAAGTATTAATGAGAGGACTATAGGTTAAATACATGTAGAGTAGTAAGTAGTAATCAAGACAAGACGGGAGGTACGAAGGAAAGAATGAAGGATGGAGATAAGGGTAGTGTCCAATAAATAATAAAGTTGTTGCTTTTATTTCTTTTAATATGCACAATGGGTAATGGTTTGGTTGTTGATTGTCGTTCCTTCAGATAGATGTGTGTATATGTGTTATTATATTGTATAGTCCACAGAAGCGATGGTGTTTGTTAGTGGAAGAGCTTTTGAGCTATGTACGTATGAAATAAATCAGTAAGAATAAAATCCAAAATACTGTTGGAAATGGAAACCCCGAGAATTTACAGCATAACTCCATTGTTTTAAGCATCCGTATAAGAATAGATGAATGTGCAAGGAAGGGGAATGATGCAATTGTTGAGATTGTGTACAGCATATGATTTCTGGAGGTAATCTTTGTAGTTTTATACACATTGTTTTACCTCCGATGTTGTTGGAGGAATGAGAAAAAATTGTGATAGCGGTCATTTAGAAGGTGGGACGTGAGGAGAGTGAAAAAATGAGTGGCGGCTCGGTGGATGGACAGCTAATTGGCCTGTTGGCGGAGATTAGTTACACGACATTAGTATTAGTCGGGTTTTCTCTCTCTCTCTCTCTCTCTCTCTCACTCACTCTAGCTGCTCTCTCTTCTCTTGACTCAAGTTTGTATCTCTGTGTATATAGTTTGTTGGATAGAAGAGGAATGATTGAAATGAAAGGATGAGCAACCATCCACTAATTCCTTTAAGTAGTAGGAGTAGTAGTACTTCCATCATGTCAATGAAAGGAACCTACCTTAAACTTGTGATGTGTACAATGTGTGCATTCTGCTGGACCGGTCGGTAGGAGTAACCACTGACTAACTGGTGAGACTAACAACAATAACAAATGAAAACTACAATTGTCACTTATTACATATCTAAATGTATGCATGTATGTAAGTATATAAAAGATGTGGGAAATATTTGTGTCATCCTCTCTGTACATAATATATCTAGTCTTGTATCTTTTTTGAAAGAGCAACTTATTCACTAGCTATATATATGTATGTAACTCTCTTTCTTCCAGGAGTATAGTATTTGAGAGTGTGTTAAATTTAAGGGTAAGATGAAGTCGAAGTAGAGGATTCCTTGGAAATACTTTAAAAGCAAAATAATGTTTCTTCTCAAGCTCTCTTGAAGTGATCTGAGAGAGGTTTAAAAAAAGTTGTGAGAATAAGATGTCTTTGAGATTTGGGAAATTGTTCATCAAGTCATCATGCTATGGCTTGTTCAACTGACTGGAATACTTTCTGTATAAAAGTTCAAAGGAGATGAGTGAGCTGCGTACATGTGCGCTGAATGAATGTGACTTCTTCAGATTCGGGTGGATGGTGAGCAAGCAGAAGTATGTGGAGGGATGAATAGATGAGGTACTGGAACTTTAAGAGGCTGTTCAATGTCTAGTTACAAATGCGTATAAATACATATATGCAACCAATGATAAAAGGATATTCTCATAGTTAAGTTTCTTAGCTCGCAGTGCTTGCACGACATATTACTATATATTCATGTGTGTAGTGTAGTGTCTGTATACATAAGAAATGATAAAAAGGGCTGGAAAAGTCGGAGGAAAAAAATTAATGAACAAAGGCGAAGCGTGAAGGTATTTCTGTTGTAGTTTTTAAAAAGAAATTACACCAAACAAACATTTGCTTTGACACTACATTGTCTCTCCCCTACTTGGAAGATTTGTACTATCTATCCCATATCCTCGAGCGATTAAGATTATCTTGTGTAAATCTACAATGTGTGGAAGTATGTATAGTGTCTGTGTGTGTGGATATCTGTAGCGAAAGGATTAGGGAGGGAGGGAGAGAGATAGAGAAAAGTATTTTATTCATTTGATATATTTCAACATTTATAATGTTATAAACATTGGAGTGTAAGAAAATTATGCTTACGCCTTATGATGATTATGCATATGTACATGTTTACAACATATGTTTAAGGGCATTTTGGCTTTTTAGTCTTTCAAGTTTCGTAAACGTAAACAAATTTTTTTAAGGGAGGAGGATGATATACATAGGATGGTGCGCACATTTTTTTGCTGTTGACTGGAAATATGAAAGTATAGCCGCCAAATGGTAAATGGTTTTGGTCCTTTTGCCGTCCCGTTGAAATTAGTGTGAGTAGAGTATCTCTATACATACTGGCAAATCAACCCAGGATGGTCCATGGGGCGGTGGCATAAGGAAATTTTAGCCATCGCCTCTTGTCCTCTCTT
>JAQFXU010003568.1:0-15880 GCA_034693705.1 Spatulosminthurus flaviceps | reverse complement strand
TATTATTTTGAAATCGAATTTTTTCGTAATAATAATAATTTATTCATTACTATTATTCTTATTTTGTGGTGAGCATCAGATCTCTTTTTTCAGCATTATTTTTTGCCTTTACTTGTTACGAAAATGCGTTTTTTCTTACTTGCAAGTTTTAGAATTTTCAGCTTTTGATAATTCGCTTGCTAAAAAAGAATCTAGGCATGCGTTTGCCAGTTTGCCACTTCAAGCGCAAAAAAATGCCATCAGGAGAGATGAAGGTGTTACAGGTTATCATTTATTTTTTTCAAGAATTTTTTGGGAAAATTTTTCCCAAAAAATTCTTGAAAAAAATAAATGAAATGATGAATGAAAAATGAATGAAAAAATGAATGAAAAAAATGACATTATAAGTGACTACTCAGCGCCTAGTCTCGGTTTTCAGTGGGGCTGATTTAAGCTAGTTTCACAGCCCTAAAAGTAGTCGCTGAGCGATTGCGACTGGGATTTTGTACGAAAATCGCAGTCGCGTTCATTTTCGCATAGCCAGCGACTACGACTTATAGAAGTCGCTAGGAAAAAAGTCGCTGTCGCACATATCTGTAGACCGTAGATATTATCGCTCAGCTCAGCGACTTTGCTGAGATTTCTCGTGCAAACTAATGTTGAGCGTTTTTCCTGAAGTCGCTGGCTTTGTCGCTGGCTCGAACCCTTGCCATTGACTAAAATATTATAATAACTCCTCCCCTATGTGAAACAAGGCAAAAAAGTCGCGAGACTTCTTGTAGCGACTTCTGTGACAAGCGACTCAGTTTTATTTTTGTCGCAGTCGCGTCGCTCAGCGACTTTCCTGGGAAAAGCTATCCGAAACCAGCTTTACTCTCATTGAAAATATGTATTTCGTGCTTGGAGCAACTGTTGCAAGGTCTTATTGCAATTTATTTACTAAGAATTTTCTGACTGGTTGTAGTCTGCCTCGGAATATTAATTGCTTTAAGTCGCTTGAAGTTTTCCCCCTTTCCGTTTCCGGTAATTATACACTTTTTGAAGAAATCTTCGCAAGTTTTCCTAAGCCTGTAGTTTCACAACTGCAAGCATTGGCTAGGTCGCTCAGCCTGGGTATCCCTATATAGATGCTTACTCTGTCAGACCTGCGGGTATAAATCGGAGTATAACCCCCCATACTGATGGTACTATATAGATGCTTGAACTGGGTTGCACATCGGTGATGGTTTTGTGCATTTATGTTGTAAAATTGTAAATATTTCCGGAGCATGGTTTTGGAATTGTTTCAGGAATATTGAATTCATTTGATTATTAAAATCTGAAATCCACATGGACATTAAATTTTTTATAAAATATAAATGGTAAGTCCTATTAACATTCTTTCTTGGTAGGGTAACTGGATACCGATGCAACGGCTGCCAGCTTGAGAACATTTTTGACCAAACCAGTGCAGTGCACACAACAGTTGTAACTTACAAATTAGAACTAGCAGTCGAGTAGTGCAAAATATTCAGTGAAAGAAAGCGTATAACCTTATAATACAATACAAACTAGATTTAAATGCTTAAAGTAAATTGGCTAAAAGCGGAGACCATTTCCACTCACGTAGTTAAAATATAAAATAATAATTCTTTGCGTATGTTAATACAACATTGTTATATTCACATTTTACTCAAGATAAAAACACTCCTATCGGAGTACTTACTGTTAAGTTTATTCAGTACGACCTTACAAGTTACTCATGATTATAAAATACAAAACAATAAAATATATTCATCAAATGACATAAAATGATAAAAGGGCAACAATGTTAACTTTAAGTAGATCAAAAGTCGGATGCGGAAACGGTTTTTAAAGATAGGAGCCGTCACGTTGATCGAAGTTCCATTGTATTTGTCTAAAGTATTCATCACACACAAGACGGTCTCCTCCAAAAATCGGATGTCCACAACGGGATTCATAATATTCACATCAAAGTAACCCGCTATGGTCTGGAATCGTTAGGACTCACTACAAAAGTTAAAAAATAAATCTTCCATCAATCACCTACTTTTATAAGATTTCAACATGAAGATTCACAAAATTTCAACGAACCTAAAAATATCATCAGGTAGTGTTAAAGGTGGTCTATCAGACATCATTGAAGCTAGCTGCCTTTCAACTTCTAGTGGTAAACAAAAGTTGAGACGATTTTTACTGGTATCAACAAGCATATTAGGTGGACAAGATGTAAAACCCTCCCAGGGGGAAATATCTGGAACTTGTGGTTTCAAATCTGGCTGCTCTGGAATAATAGGTGGTTCAGGAATAGGTTCCGGAGGTTTCGGGTTTGACGGTAATAATTTCTTCTGGTAAGGTAATAAGCGTCCCAGAATATAATGAATGTCTCTGCTCATTTCGATGAGTTTGTCTTGCTTCCTCCTCAGGGTTTCCTTCAGTATCACTCCCTCCTATAAGTAACCCACCGCTCACATTAATTCATATTCAGAAGCAACACAACTACAATAAGGATTCACATTCTTTTATGACTACAAACCTCAATCAGTCTCTTCAGCCTCGGTTTTAATTTTTTATAATTCTTTCTGCACACGCTTTTCTTGCCCTTTACAGGTTTTTTCTTCCCTTTTGATACCGATCTAGGTGCTGACGTTTGCGGTGAGGCTGCATCTTTATTTCCTATTCCTTGTTTCTTCTTATTCGCATCCTTAATAAGAGACGACAAAACTTCCGGGTTCACTGGATATTTTCCTAACTGCGCGCGAATCATTGAGTATCCCCTCCAACTATAAACGAGTGAATTACAAACATCAATCACTATCCTCTTTGAAACCTCAAATGAAAGTAATCAGCAAACACAATATTTGAAAAGCTATTTCCACACGTCCCATTACAACAGACCACATCCACAACTCTTCCTTTGAAGTAAACCAACAAACATCAAAGCTAGAAATGAGAGAATAAAACATAACAACTTACAACCAATCCGCTAATAATAAAACTCCTGCACAATTATTGCTCTCCCAGTCTTGATCTGACTACTCTACTCGCTGATTACAACGAATGATGACGTCTTTCCGCATTCCCACCTTCCTGTTACCGACAGTTTTGATAGCTTTTTACTCCCTCAACCCTTTGTACTTTCAGAGTTTTATAACTTAAAATATTTACTACACACTTATACATACACACTGTAATCTTCCTCAAAAATTATAGAACACAACGGAGTTTAACGGACATGCACATAATTATATATAATAAATAAGGATAATCACTGCACGAGTTTACTAATGTATGTTCCCGCGCTTGACTTATTTTTAATACAACACCAACACATTAGTAGCAACGCTGTCACAGTATAGTTAGTATAGGTACAAAAATTGCAAATGCAAAAAAGTACAACTTAAATTTATGCTTTTCGCATAATACTATATATAGTCGTACAAAAACAAAGACTTGATAAAAACCTTCAGTTCAACTATACAATACAATCCCCTCTAACTTCACTACTACTACAGTATATATATTAATTACTGTTATAGTATTTTATAAGTTGAAAAAGTTCTACACGCCCATTTATTAAGTTCTTAGAATTCCTTGAATACTTATTAGGACTGGAAACAGACTTAATTAATACTAATTTACGTGGAAAAATCATACAAAATTGTTTCCCCGTTTCGATCCGGTCGGTGACTTCTCACGAACAAGAGGTTATTTTTCTGAATCAAAGAAAACAATTCTTATTGTATTTACGCGCCCTTCCGTATCTTGTCGTACAGGTGTCGCTTGGGAGGAACATGCCAATACTTTTATATTTTGTTCTGAACACACATAGCACTAAAATATAAGTAGCTATCTGCAGTGTAGGAACTTCCATTTAGTTGCAGCTCACAGAGTTAATTATATGTATACATACGTACTTAACCATGCACCTCTGTTGTGTGTAACTCAATAGGCTCTTTCTCAGTCAGGGTGTCAGGGACAGGGACCAAGAAATTCAAGTATTTCATCGCTGCCGTTCCTCATACTGTACATTTCATCGCAAAGTTCACACTTCACTCGCACCATGAGATTATCATCTGTGTAACAATAATAATACTGCACTTTCTGCATTGCAATTTACAATTGGATTTATTGGAGAAACCATGCTAAAGTAACACAGATTTAATTGCTTAAACGTGCCTGTGTAAGTATGTTATTTCATATTGTAACTAAAGCAGCATTAGTGGAAACGTTTATCTGAGCTTTATTAGAAATTGCGCTTTGGTTATTAAAATGGGTCCCATAAAATATCAATATTCGATTGTTGAGATACAATGTAGATACTAGGTAACATGCGGAAGGTTTTTTCTGCATTATCAAGAATATACTAAAAGAGTTAATGAGAGAAGCACATACTTCGGTCTTGCCGCAAACAAACTACAGGGTAAATGGTGAATAGTGAGTGTTAATGTGGCTAATTTTAGTACCTTGAACATTTAAATAGCAAAGAAGTTATGGGTATATGTAGTTTAAAGGGTGAAAGGTGATTTTGTTTGCGTAAAAATGGTTATAAGTAGTTGAATGTACAATGCACATGTGCATATAGTGTTGATTTCTTACATGAAGTTAGTGGAATAAAGTAAGTGTGTTAAGCATTTATGAAGTTAACTTCAGCTTGAAAGTAAGTTATGCTTGAAAAGATTGTTAAAGGTCGGATTATTATTGTTTTCCTGTGTTTGTATAGTTCTGTCCATTTTTGTCACATAACATTGTTTTTAAAAGGTAGAATTATTAAGTATGTATGTGCACGTGTTAATAATTTTTTTTTGGTTGAATTGCTAATGTCCAGACCTATAGAGAGATAGTTTAGCTTTTTTATGGGCACATATGTATAGTTTTATGCAAATTTACGTACCAAACAACCTTTAACTAAAACTATACAAACTTTCATGAATGTTAGACTTGATTATCCTAGCCTTCGTGCGTGTGGCTCATAGAAGGCATTGTATGAAGCGAAGGACATTACTAAAAATTAAAGAAGAGGCGCATTATACCTATAAAAAAGTTGTACAATCAGTTTTTAGCACAAAGGTGCAAAGTCTCGCAGGGTCGAAGCTACGTGCAGTTGGAAGATTTAAATATGTTAGGGTTTTGATAATAGATGCATAAATAATGAGATATCAAAATAATTCGCTTATACTTGTAAAGGCGACGTCATCCATACAAAAATTGGATTTGCTTGAGCTGTTTGATTACAGAGGTAAACGCTGATGCCGCCTGTGAGAAATGTTTTTAATGATGTTTAATCATGAAGCGTTGATTAGGACTTGTAATTTTGATGTTATTGCAATCTTTAAGGAGATTCCGAGGTCACTTATCCTGAGTGTTTTTATGTTCTCAAGATTATCATTTGTTTTGTTTACATCGATGTAGTATTTTTATATTGAACCGTTTGGTAAATCACAAAACAATAAATAAATTATATAAGCACAGCAGAACTGGAGGCAAGGATCAAATAGCAAGAAGGGGGTTACGTTATCGAGTTCAGATTGATATTGAGACCTTTGATAAACCATGCAATCACAACATTCGCCACTCTGGCAGAAGTGTCAATCAATGTGACCAAAATTTTGATTTGTAACTGATTTGACCAAATTGCAATGAATGCGTTGTTATGAGGGATTGCTAATTGTTTTTGTGCCAGCCTAAGATGTACAACGCTGCGCCCCTAAAAAGTTGTAACACAGATTATACACATGCATTTTTTAGTTGTGAAAATTTTTATTGGCAACCAAATCCCAAGTATTTATGTGTAAATAAATGCAAAATTATCATTATAAGTATGGTGTTAAACAGGTCCACACTGGTGTTCTCCTGTATGTAGTGCTTTTTTTGTAGGTGTATGCGTGTCTGTACTCTATGTTATCTTGTACTATTATGTACTGTTGTGAACAGTAGTAACAGTTAACAGTATTATAGTAAAAGGATCAGGAGTTTTTTAACGTACATGGAACTATTATATTAAACGATTAAACAACATACAGTACAGGCAACTCAGGACGATGAGGATTTGTATTTGTTTTTGCACCGGCAGGTAATACAATATCTGTGCAGTTGAGGTTTGGTGAGGGTAGACCGTGGTGTATGATCAGACATCAGAGTATCAGAGATAGAAGGTACAAAAGAGGGCTATTTAAATGCGTGTGTATTTTTGTTAATCGGTAAGTAGAGATTTTATACAGAGCTGTTAACAGTTTACACGGCGAAACTACAAATGTGTATAAATGTTGGCAAATTACTGGAGTAGCAGTTCTCCCCTTTGACTTCCAGTTCCGTGGAAAAACATTCTTATGAAAATAAAATATTTCGATTTTGAGCTAAATTGTGAGGTAATGGAAAAACTAGGTCCTGCGATTTGGAGCAGGAAAAACCATGTGAGCGTTACTGTATGGAATGAAAGATAAGCCAAGCCTCCACAGCCAGAGCAAGTGCTGAAGTTATCTTTGCACCAAAATTGTAAACTGTGATTATAGTCAGACAGAGTAATGATATTGGGATGTTCCTGAAATATATATTTTGTCTTTACAGTCTCGTCCTAGTCGTGAAAAAAATTAATGGGATCCAAATCGAAGTAAAGTGGTGACCTTAGTGGCAAGGTTGTGTATCGCAGAAATGGAATAAAGGACGTCCGTATTTGGCAGTAGGAAATTTAATCCAATCATAAAAGTGGATTTTGAGAAGACAAAGTTTAAAAGATTTACGAGTTTGTAAAGTGTTGAGGAGCAAGATACTTTTCTCCCTTTTTTTGGGTGCTAAATATGGCTTGTTTACTCTGCGTGGAATCATTCTAAATGCCTAAATATATAGCAAGATAAAACAAGTGGAAAAGCGGCATTCTTGTTTATTATTATTAGTCAACCCCTTATTTGTAAGCACTTGAAGTTTTAAAAGGATATGGAACAAAATGAGTTGTGTTACTTGGCTTGGAAGGGTCATTTCTAGGGCTTTGGTAACAGGCATCCAAACAAATGTGATCTCAAATTGTTACCTTGTGGACCGTTTCCGTGATTTTCAAACGCTGCAGTATTTTTCGACCGGCTCTACGACTTCAAATGATAACAACAATCAGAAAGTAGAGGATCAAATTCCTATTAAATGCCAAGATTTACCTCCGCAAATTTCCTTACGTTCAAGTGACATGTGCCGTGCACTGGATAGTAGATGGCCAGGATTACGCATAGGACCGGGTTTCGTTTCCGTTGTATCTGGCCTTCCTAAGGACTTCTCATGTTCCACATTTCGGCGTGGTCAGTTCGGCGATGACGCTTGGTTTATTGCTCGCACTAATAGCGCTGATGTGATTGGTAAGACACCGAATTTTGTATTTCTTAAGTTTCCATATAATTTCCTATTAGTTCTACTCTTTGCTTTGTTCATGTATAGTCCGATATTATTGTACATAATCTAATTGTTCTTAATTTTGAAGGTGTCGCTGATGGTGTTGGTGGCTGGCGAAATTATGGACTTGATCCTGGTGAATTTTCATTTTCACTAATGAAAGCCTGTGAAAGACTGGTTGAAGCTGGCTGGTTTTCGCCTTCCAAACCTGGACGCCTTTTAGCCACTGGTTTTAACAGAATTCAAGAAAATAACCTTGTTCAAGGTAAGAACATGGAATTTTTAAATAATAAATGGCATGGCTAGGTATTTATTCAATAAAGAACATGAAGGTTTTCGTTCACGAACTTTAAACTTTATAGTTTAGATTTTGGGTTCTCCTTTTAAAATGTTTCCTCAAAGTCAAAAGTACAATGTATGTCCTGAGGAAGAAATAGGTATGGTGTATTGGTGTTATTCCATTGACTAGGCATTCTTGATTACAGGAAGCAGTACAGCATGTGTTCTTGCTTTAAGTCGTGAAGATTCGACTCTATACTGTGCGAATTTAGGCGATTCAGGCTTTGTTGTTGTACGACAAGGGAAAGTTATTCATCGTTCTGAAGAACAAACCCATTGCTTCAATACACCGTTTCAACTTTCATGCCCTCCGCCAGGAGAAAATGTTCTATGTGACAGGTAATTAAATCAAACATTTCAGTATCAAGGATAATATTAGCATTTAGTATGGTAGTTAGAAATTGTTTTATGCGTTAGGATAATTTGTGCGATGCATTTATGATTTCAAATCGAACATTAGCCCGGACTGTGCGGACATTTCTCAAATGCCAGTGGAAGATGGGGACGTCATCCTTTTGGCTACCGACGGAGTTTTTGATAATGTCCCTGAACAGATCTTGATATCGGAGTTAGGAAAGGTAAATTTTTACGGCAAGAATTAAGTCAACAAATTGGTTTTCATGTTTAACTGCTATAATTGTTGTTGGCTGTTAGGTACAAGGAGAAAAGGATCCTTTGAGACTTCAAAGCGCCGCCAATTCTATTGCGCTTATGGCCCGCACACTTGCATTTGATACCAAACACATGTCGCCCTTCGCTCGCAACGCTCAACGAAACGGAATCGCTACAATCGGTGAGAGTCGTTGCTATACTTGTCGTTTAATTTTTGACGTTCGCTAAAATGACAAAATAATTTCAGGAGGAAAACCTGACGACATTACAGTTCTACTCGCAACCGTATGTATGGGGAAATGATTTGCATTTAAAAAGAACTTACGCTTCCCAAAAGTGGATTCTGCCATAAGTTTACACAGGAAAACTACGAAAGAATTTTTTCAATGTCCAATTGTTAACTGCTTCCACATAACGGCATGAAATTGTAAAATGATTTGAATGGATCAGTGTCGCGAAGATGGCAAAAATGAAGACCCAGTAGTCGCCAGCAATAAGTGTTACTGTTGTAGACGTTTTGTCGACTATGTATGTAGCGTATAACCACTAAGTCGTAAGTGTAGGGACGATATTACTTTTTAATATTAAAACTTTTATAATCTCAATCTGTCACTTTATTTGCTCATTTAGCGTCAACGGCTAGTTACAGAATTTACTTTCAAATGTACGGAACTGAAGTCAGTGGTGTCATAAGCACCCATTTTGTTAAATGTTTAAGTTTCGAATGTTGGTTTTCCAGCAACAATAAAATCGACAATGGTGAAGATTCAACGAAAGAAGGAGTACGAAATCGAACATGTCTCATTCCAACTTTATTCAACTTATACTGTTAGCACTTAGCAATCATTTACAGAAAATTTTGGAAGCTATCCAAGCAACCCCAACGATGATTAACCTAACGCCAGCCAAAGTCTGCATCAATTGTGTCAAACAAAAATGGGCAGGGCCTTCCTAAAATTAATGATTTGTAAAATCCAATCCTCGCTTTTTTGCTCAAAACTCGTCGATAACTCCTGAAGGTATTTAGTTTCACCAATAAGTTGTTGTTAACTGATAGATGCTGGTTTGCTGGTTAACCTAGCGGTAGGTGTCTTGACCTTCCAAACCTGGTGTCGTCAAAACTTCTTGCCCATACAATACCTACAACAGCAACGCCTGAATGGACGGATATCGTCCCCAGGTTCTGTAGTTTATTATTTTTAGATTACGAAATACTAAATAAATGTAACTCTCTCGCGTACCTATAACTCTGAGCTACCCATGTTGGAATTTCGTAGAATCCAAGCAGCTGTCAGCTATACCGTGTACCACTGAAAATAGAAACCTTTGTGATGCAGTTTTTTCTATTTATATGGTTAACGAAAGGACCGCATTGTCGAACACCACCAAATAGTACACTCAAATAAAAACATCGTATTTAATGATATACTAATTTACACGTTAATAACAAAATAATATTACACATCGAGAAAAAATAGCGAAATAAACTGGTATTGGCAAAAACACCACCGATACCAACAATCGTGACGTAAACTTTCTAAATACAAAGTGCGAACAAAGGCTTTCGTGTTCCCACTACCAATAAGAACAATGAGGAATTTGCTATTGACATTTACTGACTGATGGATTTGTAAATCCTCCATGACAAAAGCCGTTTATTTAATACCATATAAAGAAATAATTTATGTATTTGTAACCTATTTTTAAAGTTTACACACCCGAAAAGATCTTTCAGTACGGATCAATATAGCGTAGAAATAACAAGTTCTCATTAGAATCCAGAGGCCAGAGTATATGTCAATGTCAAAGTTAATAATTAACTAGTAGGACCCATTCACTCTATCACATTAAAATGGTCACGGAGTACAAAAATTGTAATCTATTGTTAATTTAATTCAATAATTCTTAATAGTTTCATTTAATTGACGGTCCTTCAGAAACGCTGACGTGGACCCTGATCATCTGGGTCACCGTTGTTTGCAGCAGGGGCTTCATTATCAGGATTTACCCCTTCATTTGCTGCTGCACCCCACTGAAAACCCCCAGGCCGTTCTTCTGGAAGTGGGTTGTAGTTTGGGTCATCCTCAACTGGGTCGAAGATGGCTTTCCTGAAGTTAAGAAACACATTTCATATGAACACAGACCAGTACGGATGAGACATTTAATTCGCACATCCCTATTCAGATTTAATCAGACTTACAGAAACGCAGGCGTTTTTAGTATTTTGAATCCCCCAGGCTGGTTTGGGAATACATCTTCGAGAAAGTAATAAATGTGACCCACAGAAATACCAATTAAGTCGATTTGGACAGAATTTCCCAACAGAAGAGAAAATCCGAGTATGACCAGAGGAAGTAGAGGCGCCTAATGTTCATACAAACGTTTTAGCATCGTTGATTTAATTTTAAGCTCGAAACACTTCATATAACCTACAATGACACAACTATCACAAAATTAACTTTTCTTACTTGAAAGTTCAATATTCCAAAAAAGTTCATTCGAACCATAGGGTTTCTACGCGACCAAACATAGACCAGCATTAACGTGAACGCATGTCCCAAAAATATTAAATTTGCAAAGTAGGCAATCACCTGTAAACGAAAGCGATGTCAAATCAATTATTAGGTTCGTTTGGATATGTGAATAAAACTACACCAAATGGCCAACTCACCAGTGTCGCTACAGCACCAAAAATAAACATCATTACAAAATCTGATGTACGTCCGCGGAACGACGATTCTTCCAGAGTTCGACAGTAGCGGTACGTAAATATTATATTAAATACGAAGTTAAAGCTGAGTGTGCCAAAAAACAGGAAATTTGTGATCAGACGCCACCACTGCGATAGTCAAATCAAACATGTTAATTCCGTGACATGTTAACCTAACATCTGCTTGAGTATTAACCATGCAAGTCTTTCTCCACTCACCTGATGGTGTTTGAATACTAGATACGGATTGAAATAAAGGTCATAGGGTGACACAAGTTCCATATGCTGTGAATCAACAATGACTTAATGTTATACAATAGCAATTGTTATGAATGCATAAAATCATGCTGTATTTTGTAAAATGTTTTTTTCATCGCCAAAGCCCTTTTTGTCGGTGGAAGATAAACATTTAAATTCTCCTGTTCGTTGCAGAGAAATGGGAATTCTTAGATTATATTATTAATATATATTTATAATAATATATTTATAAATATATAATATATAATAAAATATATAATATATTTACATAAACTCATATTATTAATGATTTGGTACGGTGCAAATAAACTGCAACAAAAACAAACTGAACGCTGAAAATTGGTCAATTCTCAGTTCAACAAAGCTCCAGAACCAGAGTAGCTTCAATTTAACCAGATCAATATAAATCGTCTAAGCAAGCCTGTACACCCTAAAACGAAGATCACATTTGGCAATTATTACTGCGATCTTGTTGGTTCTGAGCTGTGACCAACCAAGTCAGTTTAAAAACACAAATCATGTCTGCTTCAAAAAGGTGTTGACTGAACCTGACAAATATTTTGCTGGTTAATAAAAACTCAGGTCTCAGGCATGACCAAGCCGACACGAAACTGACCTATCCCATTTATTTCGATTATGAGATCCAAATCTTGGAGCGAAGTACACGCCGGTAAACCAAAACTCAAAACAAGTGCCAACATTTTAACAATCTAACGTTTTTGACCTTTGATCTTACTTTATACCCGAGCTAATGAGTCAATAAAATTCTTCAAACACGTTCCTGCGTTACTAGAATTCCAATTCCTACACAACAATATTTTAAGTTTCAAGAGAGCCGTAATCACTAATTGTCGAGTCAATTGATTTCATACCACCGCTAGTGTTGTGAGGACGCAGGCTGTTGTATATCCCCTCGTCACTGGTGGAATCTCCATGTACGTATTCCAGAAATTTTGATGTGCCATATTGAAATCTTCATTGAAAACAAAACAAATCATCAAAAATTAACATATCACTCTAGCCTTATTTCATTAATAACAAAGAGTTTTTCCTAGCTTCATTTATACCCTCAATAAACACACAGCTGCCGGATCAACCGAACCGAATTACCATTTGACATTCATCAAACTCCAACCACCAAGAGACTTCAGTTTAACCTAATTTTGACCTAATGTCACAAACCAAAGTTAAAAATAATTGTAAAGGGCAACTGGCAACCTCAACCGTACAAAATATTATCACATATATACGCACTAACTTCCTTAGGCTCCCAATTTTTAAACGTCAGCAATGAATCAACGATCGTCCAAACTCTTTCAAATATCCAACAATATCTCTTCACTACCAGCGTTTACGTCGTTCGTTTCCGATATCCACGACTAAATAATACCTATATGATGATACGACCAACATTCCCTGCAATTAATTTCGTCACCCGACGAATGGCTCCTTTTCGTAATACCATATACAATCTATACATTCAATTATCTTATTTCAACAATTTCTGTCAGTTGCTATCCGCACTGCACACGCTCCCATTCAACCAATTTAGATTACACTCACCTTGGGTCTAAAATTAGTTTTTAAAAAATATTCACGTACTAATCCTTATCAATTCAAATTTCAAACTACTAGAATTTATTAAATGGCTGTGTGGTTTCTCCAGAATTAACAAGTCTAAATCTTTATTAATATAAGTACGTATTACCAAATTGTTCACTCACTCACCTTATGTACGTTAAACTTTGTTGAGGCTGGATTTTCACGGAACTGATCCCGCTGTTAAAGATTTACCAAATTAATTCCCAAAAATATTACAAGGGTTTCACGGGAATTTCTAATTGTCCTAATACTTTATTTATTATAATAATTTACTAAATAAGTAATGTCTGTCAAAATATTGATAAACTATACAAGGAGCTGAAGATGCTGTTGGGAAGTAGAAAATAAGTATACATACGAGTGGAGTATCTACTTTAATTTTTGGCAATAATGAAAATCGAGTTTTTAGTCACTCGGGATGAGAGCAGTCAAAGACATTGCTGATATATACTTATAGTAAAAGCCACGTAAAGCTCTTCATGAAGCACTAATCACTGAGTGAGTGAGTGAGAGTTGAGGACTACGTCTGCTTTAAGGTAGGGTTTATATGCATATATAGCCCATTTGGACAAAATTGTATGATACGAGAGAGCCGAGAGGACACTGCAAATGCGCAAGCAGTGGGAATCTCAATTCTGTATTCTAATACCCAACCTCCACGTGTACTTAAATTAAGACGATACTTACCGCTGGCTGCCCTGTCCTATGGCCTTTTAAATATGGTACTTTTTTAAGTCCACGTATTACAAACTAAATATTTATTATTTTGTTATGTCACAGTCATGTAGATGAAAGTAGAGACAATAAATACTCGTACTGGGGGGTCCCGGTGAGGGAGGAATTATTATATGTTTATACAATTGATTGGGTAAATAAACAATACTTTAATGAAAGTAAAATACGACGTGAAAGTAAAAATGAATGCCGTCAGAAGTTGCGAACTAACAATAATAATTATTATTTGTTCTATTGTCGAGTGATCGGTTTGACTGGTGAGTTAGTATGTAATTATTAATGAGAATGGGTACGGTTTTCGAGATGAATGGATGGAACCACAGGCTCTTCAAAATCTTGAGGTGCTGGTTGAGAGCCTCGGGGAAAATTAGTTCGTATCGACAGAATCGATAAGCGATTAGCGTTACGAAAATGAAGCGTCTTTTTTTGGGAAGCGGTACAAAAGAACGTTCACATTCGGGTGTTGATACTTGAACAAGAAACTGGGATTGTAGTTTAATATAATAATAATTTTTATTTTTATTGCGTAGTAATCTTTTTTAACTTCTTCACGCTAACTACTGCTTGACTTGTCACCGGTGGGCTGGTGATTGAAGATGCAACTGTATTTGTAAATTGTGAAATACAAAGGGTCACAACAGCATGTATCTATATATTTGTCATCTGCGTCCGTGTATTTGTCGCAACGCTTTGGGACTTCATCGCCGAAGCCTTTGGTAACGTCAATTACAGGCGATACGGACTACACAAGAACCTGTCCTGATTATACTGTGGAGATGGAGATTCTTCGGTAGCACCTAAATGAATAAATCAGTTCATATTTGAGCCGAGATACATATATTTAACCGGGTTCTTGGTTTTATGGGTGATTATCTCATCAAGATATTAAGCCTTGCATAGGTCTTCAGATTTGGTCTCGAACTCTTCTGTGTTTTATTCCTAATTTTTAGAAAACGGCCGGAATTTGGTCATTCCGAAAAAAAATTGAAGTGAAGCAAAATGCTATCCCAGCTCATTTTTATGAACATCATACAATAATGCATTGCTCCATGTTTCACAAAATTTTATCACCGCGCACCGTATAGCTATCCTGCATTGGAAACAGGAGCATGCGATGTCCATTCCTTCAACGGTTTTGGTGACAGACACAAAAGCGGCTAAAATCCTAGACTTGTGGAAAAATTGTATTGGTCGAATTTTATAGACAAAATCACTTAGATTTTTTGATTTTTAAATGGTGCCCAATAACCACCCACTAATAAGCCCAACAGTTTTATCAATCTTCTGATTCTCGGTCCGAGAGACGCGGAGGATCCATTAGTGAATTTCACATCTCACAAATGGATGCAGTTTTATGATTTCAAAAACCTATCAATGAAATCCTGTTCATCCTTTTTGGGCGTCGCTAAAGGGATACGCAGTTAATCTTCCTTTGATTATGCGTGGTGCACAGTTCTTCATGTGTTAAATAAGATACTTGAAAAAAACCCGCCCCAACGTGGATGGAATTAATATTTTTGTTTTTATCAAAAAGCGCACCTGCACCATCTTGCGCCAAAGCAAAGAACTTAAACCAACGACCAGACCAAGACGAGACGTCTCTTCTCATTTAATACTTTAGTATTGATTCCTGTTCCTGGACTATACAACGAAAGAATTTGGAAATGTGATTGCGAATACCCTCACTTTTTTCTCTTGAAACCCCCATTCGAAATCCGAGTTGCACGGTCAAATTCTGTTGTAATATTACCTACCCATCTCGGTTCTAGCCGACATTTAAAAAGTTCTAAAGAACGCTTTCTCGGCTAAAAAAGGAGCTAGGTCGGAAAATTTGTAGCAAAAATTTACTGATTTTGCCATGGGTTGGGTTCTCTGAGACTCCTGGAGTCTGCTTAGTAACCGAAAGCGTTAAATTGGATTTTTCTATCCGTTCGATGAACGTTTGAGAGGTGTAGAACCTTCCCTATTGAGAAAACCCTAGTCGGCTTAGTTAGTGGGCTACCGAAAAACTTTTTGAAATTGCATTTTACATATGCAGAGATAATTCCTTAAGTATTTTATTCAAAGACGATCGTGTTTTTGTATAGTGCAGAAACTATGTATACAAGTAAAAGCAAAAAAAGCATAACGAAGATGCTTTGAGAATTAAGATTAATTAATGTTTTATTTTTTAGGATTTATATTAGATTCCATTTTCTTTGGTTAAGTAATTAATTCTTATGATATAGACTTGTACTTTATTACAAAATCGTATTCGGAAGCAATTAG
>JAQFXU010003567.1:0-15880 GCA_034693705.1 Spatulosminthurus flaviceps | reverse complement strand
AACTGGCCAGCAGCAAAAATAATAATTCCCGAAAGTCAACACCACCTAAGACTTATGAAAGAAGGAATAGCTATACAGCAATGTATTCATCCAGTGATGAACGTCACTAAAGGATTAGTTCTCAGTAACTCATGGACTCCCATAATACCGAGGTTGTTAGATTGAATAATTTAAAAGTTATTCACAAATAATTTATTTTTTCAAATAATTTAAGAAACTGTAATGGATCAGAATATGCTTTAGTAATAGAAGATTTAACATAGAGTAGTCAGTCACATTTAGGCCCTGAAGATGATCGCAGCATGAGATCGAAAGCTCGGCAATAAATATTGTGTCAGAAAATTAACCACTGTATCCAATTAATAAAAATGGTAGGTGAAATTTGATAAAAAATTATAACACAAAAATTCTTACAAGCAAAATTTATAAAAAATTACTTTCCAAAACTATATATTAAAACCAAAAAAGGAAAGGTCGTAATGTTATGCTAAAGAAATTCCCGGAGAATTTTCATAATTTAATTTTTTTTTTACTTTTTGAAAATAATAATTATTTTGAATCTAAAAACTAATTTTGAACTTCCCATTAAAATAATTGGGATTCATCACTATCAAAATAACACGATGATGAGCTCCTGTATTATCTGAAAACCTAGGTCAAAAGGGCTTTTAAATTAGAAATACCAAAATCATTGTTGATTCTTAGAAATGTTTTGAATACGTTGAATTTTCCAACAAAAAATTCAAGCAAAATTCTTTGAACAAAGTATAACACCTGTAGAAGTCGTTTAATTTTCGGGGTGGGGGGGGGAGGGGGTTACTTTGTATTTCATGATTTTCTGATTTACCCAAAGATTTTATTCTTGAGGGTTTCCTGTGGAGTTATTTCGTTGAACTGTTTAAGTTACACGCCGTTCAATGGATTTAACACCAAATGATTAGCCAGGCCGACAGACTACTCACAATTCGTCCGGTCATTACGGCAATGTTAAAACTGTGAAAAAGGTAAATAGGATGTGAATGAGTGAAGCAATGCATTTAATTAGATACGTTGTAAAGTGCTGCTATTGGTATATAATAGAAAAATACCATAATAAAATGGGAGTCTCCTTGAGGTTGAATTATTGCAATACCCGGATTTCCATTGTTTTAAAGCTGGCAAATTTTGAAAAACTGTAGTAGTATATAGAAATGTATGGAGGAGAAAACTCAATCCTAAATTCATGGAGTCTTTATTTCGTACCGAAGATGATTAAAAGTTGTCATGTCCACCAGCATAATCTTTTTATCTGTACAGTTCATTGCATTCTTCTGAACTTAGCTCATTACTTCCGCCCATTGTTTCAAAATTATTTGCCAACATGAAATATTTTTTTCATGTATCGTCGGGTAAAGTCCAAAATAGCGCTATATGCAGAAATCGCTTAAGCATGGTAGCACATGTTAAATCCCGTCCAAGCGATTTTTGCACATAGCGCCTTTTGGACTCTACCCCACGATATGTACAACATTTTGCTTTAATTTTTATTTCAAAACTTGTTGGCACGCTGGTTTTGACTTATTTAAAATATTTTTTTTTAGTTATTGTCCTGAAAATGTCTTGCTGCTAAATCCATGGCCATGAATGAGAGTGGCAATTACTTGGCACAGGGAAGAATTGCCTAGGAAATACAATACAACATATCTGTACAAAAACTCTTCCATGTTTTTTACTAATCTTTTTGTTCAAGATAAAGTACTGAGCAGGGGATTTGCTGTTGGAGTCACACGCCGATAGTTCAATATTCACGCAGATGCTCGGATCGAATTTAATTGACAAATTATTGATCCTAAAAATTGGTTAAATCAATTTTAATTTCGCATTTATCATAAGTTTTGGTTATTACAACATATAAAAGTTATAGGATATTACTGATAACGTGAACAACTTTCGCCTCGCTCCCGTAATTTAGCAATTTTGAGATAACACAACGAGTGGGAAAAAATATTGCAAAACAATAAAACCATGAATTTGTTTAAAAAAATTTTTTTTTCCTAGAAATTACTAAATTATTTTTGAGATCGAATCTGTTTATTTTCTTCGTGAATAAAATATTTTTGATGACTTTCCTTCTATATAGTTATGTAATTTTGCACGCATGAAAGAATTGCTTAGAAAATGTGTACATAAAATATCCCGTGTTTTGAACAAGTTTTTTAAAGACAAAGTACGTACAGAGCATGGGAAAATTTTCCTTGATGTAGTTGAACGCCGATAATGAAATTTGCACCGTTATTATTAAATTAATATTACTGCGAACTCACAAGCCTAAGTACCTACACCATAGCTCCATTTCATGAGGTGTGGACATTTCATAATCGGCGTCTAAAAATGGCACGAGTAAATACGCAAAACTTGAAAGAAACCTAAAAAAGCATGTAAACTTTGTGAGAAGAATGCAGGAAGTTTGGTGCAGAACTTGTTGGGTTTGTTTTGTTGAATAATTTCGGATTTCGAAGCAATATGCAAGGAAATCTCGTGAGGAGTATTTCCTTAAAAAACCCCGACTCCGAAGGCAGTGTGGCAATGTTACAGGGCTCGGTGATGAACCAGTAATAGTTCGGTACGGGGTAACACAAGTTTAAAATGTCACACCGGTCTGGCTTGGGAGAACAATGCGATTTGAAATGTTGTAGGATCTACCGTCTATGACTAGCACCTAGAAAGACCATACCGTATAAAAAGAAACTTTTCACATGACCCTTTGAAGATTTTTTTCACCAATTTTTATAGTAAACAGCACATGACCTGTGACCGGCCCAAGCAATTCCCACGACTATGTGCGACTCTATAAATACGGATTTAAACAGCACGAGGTAGTGGTCGAAACAGTGTTGGCAAAAACCCCAGTAGTTAATGGGTTGTTGCGTATTTGGGCAACTGTGTATTTGGTATGTGTATCCCCATGTAAAACATCCCCAACATCATTTGAGCTTTTTTCATAATTGGTTATGGTTTAAACTTAAAAAGCTACTTCGATTTAACTGAAACGAGTTAAATAAATTTAATAATGTAGTTTCATTATTGGTTATAATAATGTAAATTATAAGCCACTTACATTGTTTCACTATCATTATAATGTTGGGGCTCTACATTTTGTACATATAAGGTATGTACTTGTGTGTACTAAAAATAATAATTATTATTATTATAACTATAACTACTTATTGTAGTTAAAAACAAAATTATTTTTAATCTAAAATATAAATAAAAAATGAAAGTCAGTAATAAGTTGTTGCCTAAAAGCAAAAACCCAATTGGCCAAAAACCCAAAATAATTGATAACCAAAAACTACACCAAAACCCAGGGTTTTTGGGCTTTTGCCTCTCCCAACACGGGGTTGAAAATAAAATGAAGGCAACCAGTTTTGACAAAATTGATTTCAAAATTTGATTCACATCCAAAAACTTGTTGTATTAAATGTAGTCTATGAATCAGACAAGTAAATTTTGGTTTTTCGAAAGCATAGTGCAAACATCCGGAAAATGAAACAAGCTCAAAGGATAATTTTTAAAAACAACGAAAATTGTCTAGAGCAAAAGTTTATCCAAAATCTTGGAACGGCTTTTGCGCCTCAGTCAAATTAAGAATTCACACTTTTAGTTTTTGTATGTGTTTCTCTACTGGCCCACAAGAACAACCCTGGCCAAAAGTTTTATATGGTTTAAAATGAAAATTTTAAAATCGGTCTTGCGCAAATATTATAATTTCATTAGGTCAAAAACGAGAGCTAGAAGTCAAACCTCGCGTGAAAGTTATGCAGGAAATTCGCTTTATCGCAACTCATTCTTTTTTAACTCCCCACACAAAAACACGTCATTCAAAATTCTTCTTTTGATCTAAAATTATTATTGTTGGCTTTTTCGCTAAATTCTAATTCGTTTTATGGTTTTGTTATTGGCGAAATATTTCCCCAGTCCCTAGCAGAGTAAAGAATTTATAACAATACCCTTTGCCCGGCTTGCCTTCTTGCAAGGAAGTTCCCCTACAACGTTGTTTACTCGATTAGAAAAAGGGCTAAAGTTGTTCCCTCTGGAGTATATTTTGGATGTACGGATCCCATGAAATTTACCGTGACTTAACTTCTAGTGTGTTGGTTATGGCATGTAGTACCTGGTGCATACAAAGTTTGAAAACTTCTAACCAATGTTAGCATTTTTTGTTGTAATTTATAAACTGGCGTCAAAGTGATACAAATAATTTTTAACTTCCAGAAAATTTTAGTGAATTTTAGCGGAATTATTATTAACAGCATAGTTTGCAAAATCTCACATCTTGGATGTATCACAAAGTACGCAACAGCTGTAAAAGTCTTGTGTTTACTTGTTGGGGAAATAATGCCCTGAGGGTCCTATAATTATTCAATAATAATAATTCATATAATAATTCCCTTGAGAATTATATAATTATCATTATTATATATTATTGAAGGTTTATAATTTAATACATACATTTTCAGAAAAGGAATCAAACTGAGTACATACAATAATTCACTCATTCAATTGCCTGCAAGTGCAAAAATGGATTTCGTGTACGTCAATGAGTGGGGTAAAGCTGTAGAGTCAAGACAAATGAGAAAAGGACCTTCAAAAAAATAAATTAATAAGAAAATATGGAGGTAATTTTTTGTACTCAACTTTAAAAATCTATATTCAAACTAATGTTAACCCTTTATGTGTACATGTTTAAAGGAAATTTATCTCAACAGTTTAGACGGCGGTGATCGTACCATTGAACACATAAGGCTTGAGCAGCTTCATGATATTTCTTGCAGTTATCTCGCGACGGATCGAAAGAACCTATGCGTCTATTAATCACAATACCGTAGTTAAAATGTTGTAAGCCATCGAGAAATATTTTCAGTCATTTTTACATATTCCACAAATCCGCCGTTTTTACAAAATTATTTTAAACATATATTTCCAGCTGTCAAAATTGGACGCCGATGGTTTTTTCATAGCAGAATATATGGGCGCAGCTAATTAGATCGACAGCTTTCTTTAAACGCAGGATTCACTCTGCAACAATTTTAAGTCCTAACCCATGCCATGCTTTTTAGTCTTTGATTTGATTTTATCAACGCACCACCGGTCAAACTTCAGAAATTCCGATATTTCATAAAAAATAATTAAATTAAGTAAAATATATTTCTACAGAGTTTTTAACGGGCAGATTTCTGACTGAAGTCTACAGGCTAATTATTCCTATTAATTCACGTCGTAATATGAAAACATTTTCGGTCCTATTGACGATTTGTATTTACTCCTTCATTTTGTACTCGCAAGAATGACGCCTGAACCAAACTATCTCCAAGCGTGGTACTCATTTTTTACAAAATCAAAATATTGCGTGGCGTTAGGACTGGACAAAAGTCCAAGCAACTACTCATTAAAAATATTTCACAATAAATATCTTGCTGACTAAAACGGGCTAAGTATTGATAGGATGTAATGTTTAGGTGAGTGCATACTTGAACGTAAATTGTACCTTCACATGGCTTCTCCAAGATTTTTTCCCGTCAATTGATTTCATAAGTTACTGATTTTTCTAAACTGTTCAACTTAAGACACCGATCATTGGATTTAACAAAGAGTTGCATACGCTGCATGTTAAGGCTCGGTTATGATTGTTAATCACGAAACTCTTGGTGGTGATATATTTTTTACAAGAGCTTTTCAGTGATATTTTATGCATGAAAATCCGAAGGTATTATCATAGTGTAAAAAATAGGTCCACCCCAACAGTTTGGTTTGCCTAATTGGCTATTATTTTGTATATAGTCATACAACATTTTAGACAATTCTTGGCGAGCCGAAAAAAATCTCCATCATTTTTTGTCCCTTTTACGATTTTTATCGTCACCAGCCAGTCACCAAGCCAAACTTTTAACTATGAGGACATATAATTATTTCAAGGAAAATATTCATTTTTAGTTCTAAAAATTGTAAATTGGAACAGCTAAAGAAAAGACATATTGGTGTACTCAATTTTCGGAAGGTCTGATGAAGAATTTTTTTACCCGAAACCGGTTACCAGTCCGAATAAACTTTTACAAAAATTCAAAATTACTATCATTCATTCCTGGTGGGCACAGAATTTTTTCTCATAAATACTATTTAAATCTAGTGCATCCAAGAAAGAGAGCATTCCATTTAACTCGAAATGACTAACTTGGTGCAGTTTGACGCCAATTAAATAAATAACCATAACAGAGCGCTTTGCACAGGTGATAGGTTTTGAAAGTACGCTCTCTGGAATAACCGTGCTATATATCCGTCTCTACGATATTTCTTGCAAATTTTCTTTGAGTATCTTTTTAACATTTGTAAGATCCTTAATCAACGATAACGGGGGGAGGGGGTGGGGGCCAGTCGTTTTGTACTGACCCGGTTATAACACGTTAATGAAGCAGTGAATTGAATTGAATGATGAAAAAATATTGAACTAAAAGTCAATGAGTAAAAAATCCTTGCAAATGATTTGCAATTCTTTTGTTCCTACGCAACACACTAGTTTATTTGGGATGGGAATTAAAATTTCGACAAAAAGGATCTCTTAAATTCAGTGGAAAGCACTCAGTTTTATCCAAATTTTATTCACACCAACACAAGGACGGATTCCAACCAAAAGGGTACTGCTGACAGAGGTCCCAGTGGGAGGGGGGGTTTGAAGGATGACCCCTGTCTGAGGAATCAGTCATTTTCAAAATCCGTACTCTTCAATATTTTCATTACTTCATGAGATCATTAAATGTAAAATGATCTTAAAAGATGATTTTTCATCGAATCAGGTAGATTGGAAAATTCATCAAAATTATTAAATTTTGGCGATTTAAAAACCGCATGCACACGGGTTTGGGTCCGGGTACAGCGGGTCGTTCGCATCCATATGATCAAAGAGAGAACGGGTTTTGGCATAGCATAGGTAGCTAATTTCGGGACTTGGGTACATGGGTAAAAACCCATAATTTTCGGGGAAAAATATGGGAACGGGTGCGTAGGCAGTCTTTTTCGTTGGGTATCGGTCGGATTCGGAACGGGTACCGCAAATCTTGTACCCGTTGCCTACACTACCTGCACCTTATCTTGAAGATACAATATGCTACGCACCAGATGATATTTAGTCATTGGCGTATAACTATAGCGACAGAGTGTAAAGCAAATTGATTGCAAACATCTAACCAAACGTCTAACTGGGAGAAATTCCCCTTTGGAAAATAAAATGAAAGCCACGAACGTACACTCACAAATCAAATCGGGAAAATATGGGCGAATCTTTGCGATAATCGGAAAACTAATAATGCAAATAGATTTTACATTAACAGTCATGTTCAAGCCAAAAATTAATTTGACTTTACAAATTAACGAAATTATAAAAATGGAAAAAAAAACTTACCAAAAGTTTTTAGAGAAAATAGTAGTTGAAAATTGTGGTGCATGGAAAACAATGTTTACTTTTATATGTTGGGATACATGCTTGAGTGTGACTAACAAATGAAGTTGGGGAAAATCCAAAGGATTACTTAGCAACGTCTGCGTCTGAACAAAGAAAGTTTTAAAGACCCAACTACTTTTGCTCCAGATTGAAACCATTCGAACGATCGATTGTAAAATTTTCAAACAAGTTTGAGAAATTTGTCTGGTTTACTATTTACTATGAATTTTTATATTTTTTATGAAAAAAATCATTTACTGCTGGCTGGAATTGAGAGGCCGACTATGGAATGTTCACTCCGTACTCTTTTTATTCTTTGAGCAGCTGTCTGGCAATTTAAAGTTGCGGAAGAGTAAACGTCGGACCTGCTCAAAATATGTTTAAATATTTAAAAAACAAAACATGTTTAATAATTTTTTCTTCAAATGTGGGACAAATCCACCAGACCCAAGAATTATGAAGCTGTCAAGCCAATGAATGCAATATATACGAAGAATAAAAAAATAGTATTCCAGATTTCAACGTACTACAAATTCCTATTGACAATTGCTAGTTAGGTATGCTTTGAAATTGTAAAGAAACATTTCAGTGTTCAAGTTTAACGCCCGCTTTGGAAGTGTGAAATTTAGTACAGAGACTTTCGGCATGGCTACATCCCCCAGCATACAAAATTAAATGGACATTGAATATTACGTGTACTTGATCAAGATGGGACGAGATTTTTGACGAGATGTAAATGTCAATTTCCCCGAAAAAAACCGAAAAATCGGGTAAGATGAAAAAAATTCTGCTCTGTACTTTAAAAAAACTTTCGGTCGTAAAATATTAGGCAGTTAGCGCAACCACTTACGTATCTCCCATATAAAACTTATAACACTTATGGAGCGTATGTAAACCAAAATTTCACATGTAAACTTTTCATCTATACGTCCTATAAGTTTTATACCGGACATACGTAAAAAGTTGCGCTAACTGTCTATTGTCAGTTTGCTTAAACAGTGAAAATTTGATGGTTTAATATTTTTATTTTTTTTTGCTTAATAAACACGCTGACGCCATTCAGTTTTTTGCCCGCCACCTGTTGCCCTGTGGGTCGTCAGTATGCTTGATTTTGTTCTTCGCTGGCTGTGTCCCGCTTTACAAATAATAAAACAGCCGACGAATATAATTCCAAATCCAGGGAGTTTATTTTTAGGGACATAGGAGCTCAGACCAGTGACCTGGAAAATTAAGGACTTTTTAAAAAAAAATGGTACAATCAATTTCAAAATGAAATCGCCTCTTAAATTCTTATTTAAATTTTCACATTTCCATTCGCGGTGAAATTTTTATTTGTTATCTCATGTGACTCTTATAAAGTGCATATTATGATAATCCGTCAACTTGTATTGACTTGGTTAAAATTTTGGACGTAGAAAAACTGCCAGATTCGAAGGCAGAAGGCACATTTTAAACGGTGTTCTGATGTCCCTGCATTTACAAACTTTAATTTACCTCCACTCATCATAATCTGTCCTTAATGAATTTTACCTTAAAAACTGTCGGCGTCGACCTTTGACAGGTTAAAATTAAAACATTATTGGGAAAACTACCTTTTCGTAGCTAGTTTTGTAAAATTTCAATCCATTGATTTTTTGAAATGAGATTTTTAATTTAATTTTCATGCTTACAAGCAGAGAAGAGACAAAATTAACACCAAATTTTATTATGCTTGAAAGAAATTGAAATCAAGCATTTTAAAATTCAATTTATTTTCATTAGAAATAATTATTGTCAAAATTGGGGAACCTTTGACACTTATAATAATTATTATTAATAATGGTGTGATACACAAGGTGTTTGATAACGGCCATAACGTGACGCCGATCGTTAAATTTTAATGCATTTCTCTAGCTTACAGCGTGGATATTTTGGTCTATCGCACATAGTGAAATCTTTATACAGAAGCGTGCTTTGTTTGGTCGACATTAGTGAACCGTATGGTCCCATACAGGATAATTTTTTTCCAATCCTGTGCAATGCAGACTATTGACTGCAAGATTTTGCATCCTATTACATTTGCGAAAATGAAAAGTTACAAAGTTAATTTTACACGAAACTGATGTATGTATTCGGTCCTTTCATCCGAATTGTCTGCCAGAATTCAAGGTCTTCTTGGAAATTCAAGTTTATTTGGTTAACAATAATTCTTTGAAAAAAATTAAGAAATTAAAAATTTATAAGTAGCCATTAAAAAAGCCCGAATGGGATAAAACAGGGTGTTTGTGCGATTTTAAGTAATTTAAGGAAATCCTTTTCTCAAAATTTGATATTCCACCCCAAAAAAACTATTGGAGTAAGCTGGGTATAGGAACAAGTATTGTAAAAAAATGGCAAGGATTTTTTTAATACTTATTCGTTCAACATTTTTTTTAACGTCGATTAAGGATCTTTCAATTAGAAAGAAAGTCAAAGAAAATTTGGATTTGGTTGAATTAATAGTGGCTCGTCAATTTTTCTCGTCTTTATCTCGGGTTTGTAAATTAGCAGAAAGAGTAGGGATGCAGGCTCAGAGGGATTTCTAAGGAATTGGGGCTAACGTCATGCATAATTTCTTGCATGAAGAGTGACAATTGAAACTCCATTGAAATATTCTTTGCTGTTGGAATTTGACGCCAGTTAGGGAATTCAAAGTATCTTGTCTCATGAAGTCTGCCAGTTTCAAGGTTGGGTAGCTTTTAATGCACAGTGTTTAGAAAGACTCAAAGAAATCTAAAGTGTGAGCAGTTTGAATACAAGGAAGTAGTCGGAAAAGGATTCACAGAATGGAAAATAAAAATTTGAATAATAATAATAATTAGAGCGAATCTACAGAGGAACATGACAGTTCAAGGGAGTGAAGGGTTAAAATTTCAAAATATGAAACACCTTTAAAATAAATGCGGATTAAAATAAGCGAGGAAGAATTGCATGAATTATTCTCATTTTTTTCTTCAGTAGTAGAAATCTCCTGCGGAAGATGTAAATATCTGCACAAAAACTGTTTCATGAAAAAATACTCTTCATATATGGCTGTAAGAATATTACAGCCAATTTTAGAAAAATAATAATAAATTCTAGATCAAAAATGATTTTGAATGACTAAAGTTTTTGTTTGGGGTTTTACAAATATTTGGTGCGCCAAAGCAAGTTTTCTCATTAACTTTGGAAATTAACTCGGAGTTTGACATTTAGCAACCCTCGTTTCATCTTTGTGATTGGTTAACTGCTGGAGTTATCCGCCGATTTAAAATTATCCTTTTAAGCTCTGAATGTGTTTTGCAGGGTAAAATTCTACCCGCAATCATAAGGAGCTTATCGTTAGTTATTTAGTTTCGAGCGCAACTAATTGTCATTCATGCCCTACTTAGGAATTTCCGATTTTTGAGTTCTCCTAAACACTTTGCAGTAAACTGTATTTCACCTTGAATCTACCAGATATAGGTAGGTCAAAACACTTTGAAATTCCTAACTGGCGTCAAATTCCCACAGCATAAGAATATGTCAATGGAGTTTTAATCCACACACTTAATGCAAGAAATTATGCATGACGTTTAATTAGCCCAACTTCCTTAGAGATCCGTCTCAACCTGTATCCCTAATCTTTCTGCTAATTTACAAACCCGAGATAAAGATGAGGGTAATTGACGAGTCACCATTAATTCAACTAAAAGCAACAATTGTTTTTTTAAGTTTCTTCCTTATTGTTAGATCCTTGATCAACGATGAAATAAATACTGAACAAATGAGTATAAAATCCTTGCAATTTCTTCCTATACTTGTTCCTATATACGAAGCGGACTAGAATAGATAAATTGGGCTGAAAAATACAATTTAGACAAAAAGGATTTCCTCAAATCACTGAAAAAGCACAAACAACTAGCTTTATCACATTCAGGCTTTTTTAATGGCTGTTTATATAATTTTTATAATGATAATTGCGAGCAAAAAAATCTTCAATTGCCAAGAAGACATTGAATTGTGATGGACAACTGGTATGAAGGGCCAAAATACATGCATGAAATTTGGATGAAGTAGCTTTTTTCATTTTCCTGGTTTTCATTTTCTCAGTCATTTTTTGTAAAGCGTTTAATACCGCAAACCGCAACCACTAATTTGTCCAGAAATGTCTCCCATGTTGGATGTATGTATTATGCAATAGCTGTTTTCTGTATTCAGTTACATAGCCTTCAAATGTTGTCTTTGGAGTCCACTGCATTGCATTGAGAAATCAGTGCATATTCCCCCTGTACTTACTCAATGTTTTGTAAGATTTCAACACGACGGTCCAAATTAGCGTCGATCCCCCAAAAGGATGTTGTCATAATTTGACGCTGACGGTTTTCTGTGGGCCCAAAGTTGGAGATCTTGGTGCCACAATTGTTATCCGCTTAAAGGCCATTGAACGAAAAGATAAAAACGTAAAAAATTTCTCTGGAGTTGAATCGATTCAAGTTTACAATTTTGCTAAAAAAATGCAATAATAATAATTATTACTAAACACATGTATTAATTTAAACCAAATTAAAATAAAACTTGAATCAATACGAATCCAAAGCTTTTTCAAAATTCAAGTTCAACTTCCCGAAATTGGGTCAAATATATATAAGTTCTCTCTCAGCTGTCGAAGGAGAAGGTTGTCTATCAGCAGTGGGGGCTAAATCTCCAACGATGGCAGTAAAAGGCTGGACGCATAAGTTTTAAAAGTCCACACCCAAAGGCCTCTCTGCATGTAGGAAGTGGAAGTTGCCGGGGAGGGGTTCCGGAAAGGAGACCACATATGTACATTAGGGGGTTCTGCTGAGATAGGGTTATTTTCGCAAGCTGGGTGGGAGCACGGGGTGAGATAGGACGCGCTTAGTGGAGTTCGTGACGGCTCTCTTCTCTCCCATTACGGCAAACGTCAGGAGTCCTATATTTATTTATTTAATTATTATTTTTAATTTTTATTTATTTAATTTCCTTTGCCTAGTTGCCTGGTCGTTGTGCAAATCTGCACACGCGGATCGACTGATTATGGTAATCCTTCCCCTGCGAAACAGACGGACTCATGTCAATCGCCACATGTGCCATGCCGAGTTGAAGGTTAGACGAGCTGATGGGAGACTCGAGAGAGGCTCTTCCACTGCGAATTCTAAGACCGAGGTGACTGATAAGGTCTGCACGGGTATGCAAATGCCCACCTTATCACTAGGTCGAGGATAGTCTTTCCCGTGAGCTCGTGCTTAATGGTGCGGCATTGGCCTGAATGGTGAATGTCCCCTTATCGAGTGTATTTTAAATTTTGGGTTAGGTTTTGCATAGCTTGGGAAGGTTAATTCCTTCTCCACACCTATCTCTTATAACACGCTTCCGGATTTAGTAGTAGGCAGCATCGGCGGAGCCTTGCCGAGTAGGGCATATATGTAGTGGGAATGCTGCGAACAGCACAGCAACTGATAGGCCTAACCTTATCGCTCGACCAAGGAGAGAGAATGGGACATTTGAACTGGATAAGCAAATAAGTAGACAGCACACTCACTTTGTGAATATATTGTGCTGTCTCACTTGCATCATCCATAAAGTAAATATGTAACTATAGGGAAGTCGTAATAAGTCCTGTACAGTGGCTTGGACGCAGCTCAGGGGCAACCCTGGGCACCCTCAAATACATACATACATACATGGGTCAAATATATATGTTTTCATAGAAATAAGTGAAATGTTTTTGAATCGTTACTTTTAACAGCTTTACAGTGCAAATTTAGATCTTTCGGAATCGTCATGGCTCATTGAGCTACAACAAGTCGTTCACAAGATACAGCCATGGCAAGATTTAAGGGTCCCTCCATAAGAGCACTAGAGGTGGGACGTTTTTGGATAGCAAATCCGATAAGCTCCTTTCTTTAAATTACAACCTTCAAACGTTCGGCCGACGAGAGCTGACCTGGTTGTGCCTGCGCACAACGGTCAGTTTACCCATTTCCGCGGCCATTCATATTTTGTCCTAAAATGAAGTGCCATTGTGGGGCAACCTGAATTTTTTTTCTGAAACCTTATGTTAAAATGCAACTTTTGGCCAAACATTTTCATCCTATGTTCACCATAGGAGCGGGGGTGGCCGCAGATGTGGAATCTTTTGACGTTGTGTAAACTGGGAACGGCAGTATTTCACTCCTACAGAGGTAAGGAGTTAGCGATATTAAACATTTGGTAAAAATGGAATTTTGTAGCAAAAATAATGTAGATTTTTTTGACAAGTGTAGATACATTTCTGAAAGGTAAAAACCTAATATTTCCGAATCTTCCAAATTCATGCCTCGGTGTTGAGTGTAGTCAATTTTGCAACCTACCAAAAGTTACTTAATTTTCAGGAAACCGTTTCATATGGTTTGCATTATGGCAACAAAAAATCGCCATGTCAGCTCAATTGTATCAGCTCGTTGCGTTACCATCTATGTGCATTACCATCCACATAAAAACCGAACTTAATGAAAAGAATTTACAGTAATTTAAATGACTACAATCTATTCGCTTTATTCGTGATTAAACACGATAATTGAAGTCAAAACCTACTAGATAGTTCTATGGATGATCACGAATGGATATGTCTGCCCACATATATATTCAGCTCGTGTAGTGTAAATAAATAACTATAAATATACTGTTAGTGCTTCAGCATGAACAAAAGGAAGTGGTGAATTACCGTATAGCTAACATGCAAACGTCAAGCAAGAAATCTCCAATGCTGATATAGGGCGAACCCCATAACCATCATCATCCAGACACTGATGCTCTTAGTAAATAAGATTGAATGTGCAACAAAGTACAGCCCATTACTTTGGAAACAATTTATTGTTTCCTATGAAAGTTTGAAACTTGTTCGAAAGAGCAATCTATCCTCGGCGGGATTATCGTATGGGGAGTAGGAAATATCGCTATGGCGGAATTAACGTCAGCGGAGTTTCCTTCACAAATAATAATAATTTTTTACCAGCCCACCGGTGCGCCAAGTGCCATGTGAGCTTTCAGCGACGAGCCAATTTTAATGCTCACATGGCCAAGGTTCATGGGAAGCACGACCTTCTGCAGGACAAGAAGCTGCTCTGCCCCAGTTGCAACAAGGTCTTCGCCTCCAAGACGGCTCTAAAGGATCATCGGAGGAATCATGTCAAGGTGGTTTGTGGAAAATGTCGTCGACCACAAACCGCCCGACATCTGCCCAAGCCTGAGGCCATATGCAAGGGTCCTCCTAAACCTAAAGAGCCGAAAGAGACGAAGAAACCGTCCAGGAAGGGCGACGGGCCTTCCAGTCCCTCCAATAGAGCGAAGGAGTAAGATACATACATACATACACAAACACGCACACACACACATTTTCTCATCAGGCAAATATATGTACATCAAATTTTTTTCACACACACACAAACATCTAAATTTTGTCCACGATGTTTTTAAAAATAAATTAAAACATTAATCGGGCACCAAAAAAAACTTTTCGTTTATTTGCCATTATTTAGGAACCCATACCGGAGAGAAACCATTCATTTGCAATTTTTGCGCATAATTTTGCACCTCCTTCAATTGAAAAATTGAATTTGATTTCACACAGGCGGAAATCCCTTCGAGCATCAAAATTTTCCATACAAATTCTGCACGACTTCTTCGGAGAAATGCTTCTTGGCCACCCGGGTAACACAATGACCCAATACCCGCTCCCGGGTAAGACCCGGTGACCTAGAGCGCATCTCCCATTAAAGTCCTTCTCTTTGTGACCTAGAGCGCACCTCCCATTAAAGTCCTTCTAAGGACCAACCCAAGAACAAATAATTACAAGCAATTATTTTAACAGTCTGAAGAAGAGTCGAAACTAGTTAGCACCCTTGCTCGACCATTACGTCAACAAGCGGGCATGCCTTTACTAAAGGGGGAAAATGGGAGATGCCCTCTCCATAATGCTCCCCTTTTAAAACTTAAGTGAGGGTATGGCTAGGGAAGAAATATTACCACATTATAAAATTATACATGAGTTTGGTCTATTTCACGTAATTTATTTGACATGAAAAGGTTTAATTTGTTGAAAGTATTTGTACACGTGTTTTGTGATTGAATCATGGAAACATTGACTATTTGAATTTGAATTTATTATTAGGAATCTTTTCGGGCGACGCCCATATCATCCATAAACAGCTCATATTAACAATCATCGGTTAAAAAATCAAGAAGATTCTTCCTTTTACAGCAGTTATGAATAAACTTGAAAACACCACAAACTAAGGCCTCTGACGGGGTTCTGAAAATTTTGTAGCACATACATCGTTATAGAGGTTTAGAATTTGGTATTTCGCAAATAAGTGTTTCCTAGGAACATCAAACATTCTGCATTTCATAAAAAGATGAAAGAAATTA
>JAQFXU010003566.1:0-15882 GCA_034693705.1 Spatulosminthurus flaviceps | reverse complement strand
TTAAAAAAAATTAATTCGCTGCTTCATTTTTTACCAAACGCGGGATGTCCGCGAAATGGGGTTTAGGACTAACTGTGGGATGGTGAAAGTGGCGAGCTACCAAACCATATGCTCGAGTATATTACGTGATAATATGGGGAATAATGTAGACACAACCAATAATTTTACATTTTTGAATGCTCGTGATATTTATTATTTGACTATAGGTTCTAATAACTAACCGTGCTAATATAATTTCCATAAGGTGCCCTTTCCAAGGATATAATCTAGATAATTTTAATTCCTTCCGTGCATTTATTCTTTTGCAATGATAATTGGAAAGCCAAGACCCGTAAATATTGAGGATTCTGCAAGCAGGAAATTTTAGGCGATATTGGCAAATATTGCGCCTGGAGCGTTTTCCTGGATGAAAGTCTGGAAGCTTGACACCCGGGTGTACACCTGTGGTCTGCTTTTATCGGTGCAAGTATACACGTCTTTCACGTAAGGGTAGTTTACCATATCCATTCTCACATAGGATGCAACACCGATCTATAAAATACAAGTTCACTCATCCTCATTAGTTTTTGCCATTCCATTGAAATATTGAGAGTTACCGCTAGAATTCCGGTGAATCATTGAGGGACATTTATGAAAGCAAAATTATTATAACATATATAACACTTTACCTGAAACGGTACTTTCCCCATGGTGCTGCCAAAGCTAACAACAACAGGGCCACCGCTGTCACCTGGGGCCAAGGCAGCCGCAATGCCTCCACGATTCCAGTAAAGCATACAAAGCTGGGAATCATCAATCTTTCCCATCCGATATGAGCAGGAAAGTCCGTCAATGTACATACCCTGGAAGTGTTAAGGGAATGCTAGTGACTTTCTTTATATTTATAAATAACTAAAGTTATATTAGTATAAGTAATGGGGAACTTGAGTTAAAATTATAATTATTTCTTAATGTTATTTGACATTTTCTTTTTATTTACTTCGGATGTTCGAAGGGCTTTTTCTGAAGTCGTGTTGCAATTGTATTTGCCCCAGCCAAAGGCATTAATTGGTGACTGAGATTCAAACAACTTCTTTTCGGACGATGCAGACGCGAGGTAGATCGGTTTGAAAATGCTTTTGACTCGGGATTTTAGCTTTATGATGGACACGTCGTTCAAGTGCCCGTTGGATTGACCTTCGTAGCTGAAAACATCCAAAATTTTGAAAACCATTGTTTCTATGTGTGTGCAGGTTAATTGCTGCGGCTATTAGCCATGTTTGCATTAGGGATCTATTATTATGATAATGTAGTTGAAAGAATACAAAAAATTAGCTTGAAAAATCTTACCCTGGATTATTGACAATATCCTGATCCGTGAATTCAATGATGGAGACGTAAGGGTTGTTCCTATTTTGTCGTACACTTGCTTCGCTAATGTCCAACAGACCAAGTACAGCCTCCATTGTGGAACCACTTGGTTGTGTGCAATGCGCAGCTGTAAGAATTCTGTCGGGGGCAATGAGTGTGGCGGTACAGAAAGCGCCCCCTCCTTTCTAATGTTGATAAAGTAAAAATTAACAATAATTGTTAGTTCAAGCCAGTGCACTGAATTTTTTAGGTAGAAAATTTTGTTTGGTATCGGAAATTGAATTTTAAAAAATTCTTTGATTTTATGTTTTTCTTACCCATTTTAGCCCGACCATATTCAAAGGGATTTCTTGAACAATCTCTCCAGTTTGAATTCGTTCTTCATCTTCAGGCTGTGGAAGTGGGGGCAGACCTTGAGCTTGAGCTAGTCCAAGCCCAAAATAAATGAGGACGATGGGAAGTACAAGTTTCGTTGCCATTTTGGGTTCTGATGCTTTTTGCAAATTTAGCGTGACTTTTTATACAAATTTTCCCGGATATTCTCTCCAGACATTGGGAATATTATTCGTACAATAAATTTCACGACTGGCATATTTTACCTAATTATGTGGTTTCGGTGGCAAAAAAACTCAAAAACAAGTTTTGCTGGAGGAATATTACGTGTGTTGTGAGGTTTTGAGACTGAGCGGAGACGAAATTTGTTTGGCATTGGAAATGGCAATTACTTTTCCTCAGCAGGTGCGAACTAATTATTAATTTTACATTGACTTACTTTGATAAATTGGTTGTTATTGGCAGGAATTGGAAACTTTGCGGTGTAATTAAAAAGAGGAAAAATTGCCGATGTTACATTGATGGGAACATCCACAAGTTACGTAATGAGTTTAGCCTGAGTTTTTATTGTTGGTTTTAAGGGGTGACGCTCATTCATACACTTTCAGAGTGGTATCCGCCCCGTAGGAAAATACAAAAAAAATAATGAGGGTTTATACCCGCAGGTTGTCAACCATCTTAAACCTTAATTCGTTAATACAGTATATTTCCTATATAGTGGCATCCAAGGGATCCCAGAAATTCTGCCACTGCACTATAGAGAGATGCCACTGTAGCGTTCCATGCCTTTTCCCTACTAATTATTGTAAGATTTAAGGTCATGCTAATTCTGAAGGCATAATCTCAAAATTAGGGGAAATTCCATTAATTTATGTCAAAACTTAATTTTGGATTCATACAATGTAGTATCTTCTCGTTTCTTGACTAAAAATATGCAATTTTTTGCTCAAAACGAGGGGCCCAAAATTCTTCAAAAATCTGCCACTATACGGAGAGTTTTCAAAAAACCCTGCCACTATAGCGTATACCTTAAGCATGGGGAATCTCTGGGGAGGATTTTAGTCTGCCACTATAGAGGAAATGCCATTTTAGGGGAAACCACTATAAAGGGAATCTACTGTATAAAGTTACAATGATTGACCCAATTAATGAGGACTCCGTTTTTCTGGGGCCATCCTTGCACCTCGCTCAAGCGGGCAAGGGAAAAATCAAGGGAGAAAAACACCCTTGTCCACCGCAGTAAAACGCGCTTGTCCGTCAGTCCGTCCAGAGGATTTATCAAAAAGCATTTGACTCATTTACTTCAAAATATTTTTGTACATTACTATTCTGTCAATTGTAAAGTTCGTATTTGGTTCCCCAAGTGTGGGGTAGTTTGAAGAAATAATGGGTTGATGGAAAAAATCAGAGTGGATCCTGCAACATGCGAAAAAATCTTCTGATTCACCCGAATAATGTTAAATAATGCTTGGTGAAGTTCAAATTTCTAATTTTTAATGTATCCGTCAAATTTCCCTTCACTGTCCCAAGGACAACATTGTTATTATATAATGAGTGGGGCATTGAAGGATTAAAACTGTATTGGTGTACATTACGGGGATATTTAGCAGAACATCATCATATCATTGTTCCTCCAATTATACAAGGGCCTCTATATTTTGCATACTTGTTGTAAAGCGTCTCATGACTAGAGGCATTTTTTACTAAAATAGAGGACATAACTTGGGATGATCCTTTATCATTTCCAGACGACGGTTTGGCTCTGACACACGCTGCGGTGGGACGTTGGATGGGATAATTAATAAATTTATGATGAGCCGTGAGTCACAAAATTACAGGTAGCAGTTAAATTTTTACACGATATACTTGGGAATGCTGGCATTTTTTTGTAACTCATTGCCCCTTCAGCTTGAAGCGAGGCCTATCAAAGTACAGAGTCGCAATTGTGGTTTCACCATTCAACTCCTTATTTTGTCTCTTCCAAACTACTAATCCCTGTCAATTTCGTTCTTGAAATTATACATACTTTCTAAATGGAGACTCATCCCTTGAGAATAAAAACATTTTTTAATGTTTTTCAAAACCAAAATAAAAATTTTTCAAGGAATTCACAATTTACTTTGATCTCTTAATCTTCAATCCCAATTACTCCTCATAATCATTCCATTTCTAAATTAAATCGCCAAATAATTTTTCTTTCACCAAAGCGTTTAGTCATGGAGAACAAATTTCAAGCCTGGGTTCTTAGGAGAGGCAAAACCATATAATTCGCCGATGAAGAGCGCCATTAATTACGAAAAGGTTAACAAATTTGTTATGCCGAAAACATTTACGTTGTAAACAAAATTTTTTATTAAAATAACAATAGGAAAAATACGTAGTAAATTCCAGCAGAATTAGAAATTTCTAAAGGGAGCATAGGACAGGACCAGAAAAAGTGATGTAACCATGATTTTTGCTTTTATAAACGGGTAGACCAATTTGTAAAACCCCGCGGACTCCACATTAACAAAGGTTAATGTGGATAAACTTGTTTTCCGCTCGGTACAAACATTTGTTTAAAAATTCTTTCCATGTAAATTACAATTTTTTTTCAAATTCATTTTTAATTGATGCATTGTATTTCCTCCGCTGTAACAATAAAAATCAAAAGTGTTAGTTCGGAAATGTTCTCATTGAAACCACAAAAACAACAAACTGATGGCTTTTATTTATTCGGAAAGACATTACATTGTTTCAATGAGATTTTTTTCTAGTAAATCGGACTTCATTCTTGGACCTCATTTTAAAAATTATGATTTCATTGAATTCTCTAATTCAAAAATTAGATTTTTCAACACATTTGCTAATGTGCCAGAAAAATTCTAGCCAATCTTTAAACATTGGAGCAATTTATTTAGGGAAGAGCATAGGAGTTATTTTACGCTTTGCTCTCTGTTGTTTTATTTGTGGGATATTTTTTATGAGTGGGGTGGAAATTGTTGAGAAAATGTCCTTTGGAATGCCCACCGAATTTTCATCTAATAATGAGATCGAAGAAATTGAAGAGTTAATAACGCCAAATGTGAGTTTGTCTGGACCAGGTGAAATGGGCAGAGCTTTTATCCCAGAGAATTTGTCTAAAGTTGAGAGACGTTTCATGGCCGAGGGATGGAGTAACAATGGATTCAATCAATACGTGAGCGATTTAATCAGCGTGGAACGCTCTTTACCGGATGTTCGGGATTTTAGGTTCCGTTGATTTTTTACGTTTGTTTTACCTTTTTTGGAAATTGTATCTCTCTTTTGTCAAAAACTGTTGGTGTTTATGCTTGAAGGTGTAAAAAGCCCGGACGATTTATGAGCAACCTACCAAAAACGTCTATTATAATTATTTTCCATGATGAGGCGTGGTCCGCCTTACTTCGATCAGTCCACTCAGTGATCAACAGGTCACCGAAGGAACTCGTGGAGGAAATTTTATTGGTTGATGATAATTCCACCATGGGTATGTTAATTAGCAAAAACTTTGAATTTATTACCATTGAATTTTTAGAATAATATTTATTTTGCAATTTTTTTAAGTCCACCTCAAAACTCAACTGGACATTTACATGAAAAGATTCCCTCAGGTGAAAATCATCCGAGCTCCTACACGCCTTGGTTTGATTCGTGCACGGATTCTGGGAGCGGATAATGCAAAAGGAAGGATTTTGACGTTTCTGGACTCTCACATTGAAGCTACCCATGGTAAAATTTGAATGGATTTAAAAATTTAAGTTTTAAATTTCTTTCGTGAAAAAACGTTTTATGGAAATTTTATTAAAAAAAATGTTTTACTTGATTTTAAAAATTCAAGGTTGGTTGCCACCATTGCTTGACCGTGTTGCCCGGAATAATAGGAATGTGGTCACTCCTATCATCGATGTGATTAATATCAATAATTTCCAATACATGCACAATCAAGGTCTGCCTGGTACGCAGCCGCATGCCATTGGAATATTTACATGGGGTTTGATGGTAAAAGTTGAGACATATTTTTAATAAGAAACATGTTTAAATTCATTGAGAATAGCTGTGATAAATGCATGTGATAATGCAAAAACGAGACACGATGGAAGCGCTAAAAAATGGAAACTAAAATTTGAAAAACAGTTTCAGTGGGGAATAATGTCCAATGAGCTGCAAGCCAAGTACGAAGATGCTTCCGAAGCATATCCTTCCCCCACAATGGCGGGTGGCTTATTTGCAATCCACAAAGAATTTTGGGAATATTTGGGAAAATACGATCCTGGCTTTGAGATTTGGGGTGGGGAGAATCTTGAGCTTTCCTTTAAGGTAAACACGCATGAACAACGAAACATATATTTTTAGTGATGAAATTTTCAATTTATGTGCAAAAACATTTTCTGAAAATTTTAGATTTGGATGTGTGGAGGACGATTGGAGCAAGTGCCCTGCTCTCACGTGGGACACATTTACCGTAGTGACGTTCCATATAGAAGAAATGCTGAGATTTCGTATAAGAAAAACAATCGCGTTAGATTGGCCCAAGTTTGGCTTGATGGATATGCAAAATATTTTTACAGCAAAATTAGCAATGATACTGTGAATGAACTTCTATGCGTGTTTTAAAGTTTGCGTCCACAATAATTTTGAGGTGAATTTAATTTTTTATCATTTCTTCGCAGGGCAACGATTACGGGGACATTTCGGAACGAGTTGCTTTAAGGAAGCGTCTGGGTTGTAAATCGTTTAGATGGTACCTGGAAAATGTCTACCCTGAAATGTACATGCCTAGCTATGGATATGCTTTTGGAGAGGTTATAGCTTTGTTTTGTTATGAATGAACGTTCTATTCCTATAGTTTCGGCTTGAATGGGTTCTAAACTTATCTCCTCCGCACATTTTACTAGATACGAAATTTGGGGATGGGAGGAAAATATTGCTTGGACGCTCTCATGTCTTTGAATGATGAAAATCTTTCTGCTTCTCTATATCTTTGCCATAAACAAGGAGGAAACCAGGTGAGATTTCTGAAAAATTGCCAATAATTAGCATTAAACGCTAAGGACTTCATTTGTGTAAAAAACTGTTTTCCCACTTCAGTTCTTTACATTCACTGGTGACTTTGAGCTCCGGAGAGACAACATGTGCTTGGATTATAAAGAGGGGCAAAATAATATCGTCAGTTTTTTTTGCCATGGTTCCAAAGGAAATCAGAATTGGGAATATAATGAAAATGTAAATAGTCAATATCAAAATAATGCACTATTTAATTTGTTAGGGCATCAACGTAGTAAACTTGACTAATGGATGAAACATAATATTGAATTTAATCTGAGGATTGGAAAATAATGAAGGGGAAATTCAAGATAAAATATTTTTTCCACGTAGCTTTTACACAATTAAAAATGATGGTTTTGCTCTGAAACTGATTAACTTATTTATTGGACTGAAAATATGAAAACTATACTACTACTCATATTTCAGACACAGCAGATTTTACATGTGAAATCGGGAAAATGTATGAGCGGAGCTTCACCCGCCAATCTGAGCATGGTGCCTTGTGATCCAAAACTGATGGAACAAAAATGGGAGCTTGAGAATTTCAGGAAAGATTTACCATCAGACAAATTTGCAGTGTAAAATAGTAAGAAAGGGCCTGGATCCAAAATGTTCAACTTTGGATAATTTCATGTTTTGCAAGCTCAACATGATCAGTTATAGCTGTTTCTTTCTGTAACTTAATGATTTTCCAAGGAAAATTATTTTTTCAAAAACCCATTATAAGATCCCATGAAACTCCCATTTTTTACCGATACAATGGAATGTTTGCCTGAGCAGACCAATAACATGGGTTGTTTATTGTTTAGTCGTCAACAATAACAGCAATAGTTAAAGGGACTGAATGTTTGAATAAAATCTTGTAATAATGTCTTATGCAAAAGCAACAAATGTTTTAGTGATGAGATATTTTTCCATAGAAATCCACCACAATGATTTCAAAGCCCATTTTCCATGTTAAAAAGTTCTGGCGTATGTGATTTGAGACTAAATTAAATGACGAAAAGACGTTGTAGCCCAGTTTTATACAACCCAGCCTTTAGTGCCAGATGGATGGGTGTAGTTCTACTACAATTTGCTCTATGTTGTTTTATGAGTGGAATGCTTTTTATGAGTTTGGTGGAGATTCGAGGTGGACAAAAAACATGGGGAGGCCTTCCCTCCGAATTTTTGACAAAGGATGCTGGGGACTTAAAAAAATTTAAAGTAATAACGAGTAAATTGAATAATAATCAAAGTACTCGGGGTGGACTCAAAAAGCTGGTGAGAAATAGAACTGGACCAGGTGAAATGGGTCGAGCATTTAAAGTCGGGAATCTATCTAAAGAAGAGAGCAAATTAATGGCGGAAGGATGGCGGAACTATGGATTTAATGGATACGTGAGTGATTTGATAAGTGTGGAGCGCTCATTGCCGGATGTTCGGAATGCAAGGTTCGGTTTCTTCAGGCTACTTTTCTCATATGGTATAATGATTAATATATACGATATGTTGCTACTTATGCAATTATGTGTTTTTTGCAGGTGTAAATTAGGAGGAAAATATTTGAGAAATTTGACCAAAACTTCGATAGTAATTATTTTTCATAACGAAGCATGGTCCGTTCTGCTTCGGTCAGTTCACTCCGTGATAAATCGTTCCCCTGAAGAACTCCTCGAGGAAATTATACTCGTTGATGATAACTCAACCATGGGTATGAAGTTTTTTAAAACTTTTATGGTTGCGTGTGGAAATTTGATTGAAAATTTTGAAAACATTTTCCTGAAAAGTTTGAATGAGTAAATTTTCATCTGTTCAAGTTCATCTAAAAAACCAACTGGAAAAATACATGAGACGATTCAGCAAGGTAAAAATAATCCGGGCTCCTACACGTATCGGTCTAATTCGTGCAAGAATTCTGGGAGCGGATAATGCAAAAGGAAAAATATTGACCTTTCTTGACTCTCACGTGGAAGTAACGCGTGGTACAGCAAAACCTTGTTTCGTTATGAACTCCTAGCTTAAACGGATTTTTACAGTCCCCAATAATTTCATAAATGTTTAAGGATGGTTACCCCCACTCCTTGACAGAATCACCCGAAAGAGGACGAATGTCGTGGCTCCCATCGTGAATTACATACATAGTGGAACTTTTGAATTCCATCATAATGGGACGCTTGGGACGAGCCCTTATGCCATAGGAACATTTGCATGGAATTTAATGGTAATTAAATATCACAAATTTTGTCGAGTTGCTCAAAATTTTAAAATATTTTCAAAAACCAGTTTCTCTGGGGAACTTTGCCGGATCGACTGAAAGCCAAATACAATGATACATCCGAGGCTTATCCTTCCCCTACAATGGCGGGCGGTTTATTTGCAATACACAAAGAATTTTGGGAATATTTGGGGAAATACGACCCAGGCTTTGAGATTTGGGGTGGAGAGAACCTTGAGCTTTCCTTTAAGGTAAATATGGAGCAAAACATTCATTTTCGGGTTGAATTTTTTTTAAATTTTGTTTGAAAATATTGTAGACTTGGATGTGCGGAGGACGATTAGAGCAGGTGCCATGCTCTCATGTGGGTCACATTTACCGTGGCGATGCTCCATATAAGTTAAAAGAAGGGACTTCCTATGTTAAAAATAATCTCGTCAGACTTGCCAAAGTTTGGCTGGACGATTATGCCAAATTATATTACAGGACCATTCTCAATGAAACTGTAAATTTTCTGAAGATTTTCTCAATTTGGTTTTTGAAATGGAAGAAAAATTTTAGAAAATTTAAACTGATTTTTTTCTAGGGCAATGACTACGGAAATATTTCCGAACGAGTTGCATTAAGAAATCGCCTCAAGTGTAAATCCTTTAGGTGGTACCTTGAAAATGTGTATCCTGAGGTTTACATGCCAACTTATGGATATGCTTTTGGTGAGGTAAATTCTGCAAATTTTCTTTGGTTTGGGTATGCGGGAACGTTGAATGACAAGGTTACGGATTTTTAATGACAAATTGAAATTTCAGATTCGAAATTTGGGACTGGATGGGCAACATTGCTTGGACGCTGCAATAGAATTAGGTTATGATAAAATACACGTGACTGTTTACCCTTGCCATGGGTATGCGGGAAACCAAGTGAGAGTTTTCTGTGAAACATTCTAAAATTTCTTCCATGTGTTTTTATTCTTTTTTTCCTCAACATTTTAATGCTCATCCAGTTTTTTACCTTCACCGCTAATTATGAAATCCGTAAAGACAACATGTGTTTGGATTATCCTGGTGGAAATAAAATCATCAGCTTTCGGTGCCACGGTCAGAAAGGAAATCAACTTTGGACTTATGATCCTGAGGTAAAATTTTTACTTGGAATTATTGAAACACTTGCTTTTATTTTAACCTCATAAAAATGGTGGCAAAATAAGTAAAACGGTTCTAAAATTCAACAAAATTTAACAATTAACAGTTAACGGGAGCGATAAAATTTCCATGTAAATGGACAATGAAATTAAGAGAATTGTGATAAAATTGGATGATCCATAGTTTTGCTTAATATTTTGTGCTATATTAAAACAGTATCTCTATTAAAAGGATTCCTTATCATTTATTTTAGACCAAACAAATTTATCACGCATCATCCCAAAGATGCATGACAGCCCATTTTCCCGCAAATCTCACCATGGACACATGTAACACCGACTTTACGGAACAACAATGGGAACTTGAAAATATTAATGAAATTTTACCTGATAAATTTGAAGTGCATTAAAAATACCATCTTCATTTATTTTATCAATTTTCTTGTATGGTGTGTAAATGTCTGATGGGATAGGATATTGGGCGCGTTGTTAAAGTGGCAGATTTTCTAGACAATGCTTGACTAGCATGAGATTTTAACAACACCGAGTCCATTCTAGCAATAAATGTTTGAATCTAGGCGGAATTTAAATTAATTAACTAAAGTCTGAATTTAACAACGCGCCCATTGTGCTAGACATGGTATGTAGTGCTAAATAAAACAAAACTAAAATACACAAGAAATTTGTGTGACAATTAAACTAGCTCGTAGTGATTTTAATGGTGACAACACTACAGCTTTCTTTCAATACTAATAATACAAAATCGTATTACTACCTTGTTTCACTAATAATTATTATTACAATAGCTGTATGAGAGCTGATTCCTCTTACGTATTAGACTATTATTAGTGTTAAACAGGTGAAAATGAATATGATCTGAAATGAGATGATCGTCGTAAGAACTGATCAATAGATTAGGAATAGATTAGGAGGAAGATTAGGTGGTCAGAAGAAGTAAGTAGAACTAACTTAAACTCCAATGAAATCAGAGTAGAATGGAGGATCCTGGGATATGCAATGACCAGAGTCTTGAACAGAGAATAGCGCCAAAATAAATCCGTAATAATAAGTTTCAATCCAGTAAGCCAACAACACAATCAGGAGTAGATTTTTATAGAGAAGTAATTGTTGGTTCTCAGTCAACAGTTCCTGGAGCCAGATATATCTAGGTCAGCGTTAAGTAGTCGATTGCTGGGGGTCATCTAAGTTCATCCATAAATAGTCGGCTAATTAAAACTCGCTAGTTTACATTTAGCACAAAATTCATACAAAAATAATAAGCATCAAGGAAATATACGTTTGTGATAGGTAGATTGATGCTGGGTTGAAATTATGCCTTATGTCAAAGACTGAGTTGCGGGGATGGAGGAATGCAGAAATGCCATTCGTATTACTAATGAAGAAATCGAATTGTAGTCAAATATGCAGAAAATAAAGCTCACAAAATTGATGCGTGAGAAGTTGCAGTACGAACAATGGAGTAATAAACCACATCGTGGTGATGGAGTTGAGCTATTTCAGGAAAATGTGTATGGAAATAAGCAACTTATTATGAATAAAGTTAGGTTAACATGTGTAGAGTGCGTGTCCGCCCTAAAAATGTCAACTTATGTCTTTCCTGGAAAAGATTTGCCCGGTGGGAGTCAAGACGGATCCCGACGCAGACGATGTTTTCGGAGAGAAACCCTTAGCCATGTTCTTGGATCCTGCGAAAAGGGCGAGCTCTTAAGGAATAATGGACATAATGATTTGCATTCCATAATTGCAAAATACTTGCAAGAGAATCCAATAAGGACAGTGGTTCATTGTATCAAAGAAAATGATTCTACCAGACTAGTGAACATTTTGTACTACAATGCATTAAAAAAATCTGACTACATTTTAGATCCCACAATTAGATATAAAATTGGTACTAGTCAACCAAACCAATTTGGTCATGAGAAGAAATTAATAAATGAACCGTGCATCCCATTTATCGAGCAAGCGTATGGCCTTAAGAGTATAGAAGTGATTGGCTTAATGGTTGGAGCTCGTAAACAATCCTTAATTTCTTTGAAGAATTTAGACAACGTTTTAAAATTCCAAAGCAAATGAGTGATATAGTAATACGTGGCTCATACAGAATTGCACATAACCTCTTGTATAACTAAATTAAAAAGATTATCATAAAACCTCTAGCTCTTATGATTTGATCTCTTCAACTAGTTTGCTGGCTCTTCCCTGCGAAAATTCCATGAGTTTGTTCTCTCCCTCTAAGTGTGGGTACCAAATGGGAATTGCATGTTCTACAATTGGTCGAACATAGGTGTTGTAGAGTTCTGTTGCTCTTTCTGTGTTCAGGTGCTTAAAGGATTTCGCAATCATATATATATATAGAAGAGCTCCCGCCTTACGATTATCTTGATTTATGTGTTCGGTCGGTTTTAAGTTATTGCTAACTCAAACACCTAGTTCCCGTACTTAATCTTCATGCCGTTGTTTGTGGCCTAGTAATGTATGTGTCTTTTAAGTAATATATTTTCCGAAATAGCTTGAGATCATCCGCGTATGTGGGGTGTTGGTTGTGAACTGATGTCAACAAGTCGTCAATGAAGATGAGGGAAAGCAACGGCTCCAAAACTGACCCTTGAGGGACTCCTGATATCACTGGGACGGGATTAGATAAGATTCCTCCAATGACCGTACAGACTCACTTATATTTACTCATATTGGAAATTATGTACTGTGTCGCAGGGCCAATACCAATGGGGTATCAGTGAAACAATAAAGTTTCTTTATAGCATCAATGCCAGTTGCATAAAAAGTCTATGCTAAGGTAAACATTAGTTAAACGTAAGGGGAAGGACAAGCAAAGAAGTTTCTTGGTCGCGCCAAACGCCCTATCACAAATCCCTTTTGAGATCACTTTAGCATCAAGAATCGCCAAAACAAAAGTTATCATGTGAAAGAGGACAAAAACTTGAACGGGTCCGCCAGTTAAAAATCTGTAGGGGATAGAATTACCCCTCTGGATATTTAGTTTTTTGGGGGGTAAATGCACAACGTATACCCCCTGTTGTTAAGCCCTTGTTTTTTAAGTATAAATTAATTCATTTTCACTGGAAGTTACTACAATTTAAATAGTCATCCGATCTTATCCCCATTCTCCTATATTATTTCAGGGAAAAATTAATCACAAACGGAACAAGCGTACTATTGAAGAGAATTTTACTTTTGCAGGTTTTTAGGGCCGTTTCACTTTCAACCCATTGTAAATAATCTTTTACGTGTTAAAATCTTTTACGTTCGTACATTTTCCCGCAAGATAACATTTGAAAATGTATAAAACCGATTTCGTTCAAAATATTTCACCAATCCTTTCCTCAAATGTGAAGAATTATTTGGTTGAAACTGGTCCGCGGGTAAACTAACTAAACGAAGAAATTAAAGCATTTGCATTACAAACTATGAAATTATACTGCTAACATTTTTTATGGGCCTTATCCATGTGTGGGGGTGGCCCAAGTGGAATTTCAATTTGCCCAAATATCAGTACCTAAACTAAAATGGTATGTGCGGGGGAACGAGCAGAAGCATCAGTTTTCATCATGGCATTTGGTTGTATTCTTAACAAAACGTTTTATTACTCCTCCAAGGAAAACTGTTTTTCAATCCATTGTAAACATCCCGTTAAAACCCCAATTTTCTAGATACAATATGAATTCTTTGTCTGAGAATAAAAACAAAAGTTACATAATCATCAACAGTTGTAAAAGTTAAAGAGCCAGAGTGATGTGAATAAAAGCTTAATGATTGTACAGCTAATAATATTTCTCTCATGAGTTATTTTTCCAGACAATTTATCCATATTTCTTTCGAACCACGTATTATTATTCCGTAGTAAAAATTTCTCATACATATGTGATTTAGCACAAAATCAAATGTCGAACCGACGTTGTAGCCAAGTTTTGTATAACCCAACCTTTGGTGCCAGATGCATCGGTCTAGTTCTACTACGATTCGCTCTCTGTTGTTTTATCAGTGGAATGCTTTTTATGACTTTTGTGGAAATTCGAGGTGGGAAAAAAACGTGGGATGATCTTCCCTCCGAATTTTTGACAAAGGATGTCGGGGAACTGAAATTTAAAGTAATAACGAATAAATTGAATAATAATAAAAGTACTGGTGGATTAAAGCTGGCAGAAAGGGAGAGGCCCGGACCAGGGGAAATGGGCCAAGCATTTAAGGTTACAAATCTGTCGGAAGAAAATAGAAAATTAATGGCGGAAGGATTTCAAAACTATGCATTCAATTCTTATGTAAGCGATTTGATAAGTGTTGATCGCTCATTGCCGGATCTTCGGGATGAAAGGTGTTTTTTCTAAGCTTGTTACTTTTCTCATACTTTTGATGTAGCAAATGTTGCAGTTAGAGTTTTGCAATTATTTCATTTTATTTGCTCCGGTTGTTTTTTCAGGTGTAAATTGCCAGGAAGATTTTTGAGAAATTTGCCCAAAACTTCTATTATAATAATTTTTTATAATGAAGGGTGGTCCGTTTTGCTTCGGTCAGTTCACTCGGTGATAAATCGTTCCCCCGAGGAACTCCTCGAGGAAATTATACTCGTTGATGATAATTCTACGATGGGTATGACATTTTTAAAATTTGTATGGTTGCGTTGTTATAAAACTGATTGGGATTTTTGAAATTATTTTCTATAATGTTGTTAGGTTAAAATTTATTTTAATTTGTTTCAGTTCATTTGAAAACGCAGCTGGAAAAATACATGAGACGATTCAGCAAGGTAAAAATAATCCGGACTCCTACACGTATCGGTTTAATTCGTGCAAGAATTCTGGGAGCGGATAATGCAAAAGGGCGAATTTTAACGTTTCTTGACTCTCACGTTGAAGTAACGCGTGGTACAGTCTTTTTATAAAGGCTTTTTGTTTCCTTGTGAACTTAACAAAATTTAATATGAATTTTCTCGTCATGCTCCTATTTTGTATATTTAAGGTTGGTTGCCCCCACTCCTGGACCGGATTGCCCGAAATAAGACGAACGTGGTGGCTCCCATCGTGAATTACATACATGCTGAAACCTTTGAATTCATTCATAATGGTTCACAGGGAATGAGCCCGTACGCAATAGGAATATTTACATGGAATTTAATGGTAACATAAACAATAAACGCAATGAAATACTAAATTTGTCGAGTTCAAAAATTTGAACATGTTTTTAAAAAAACAGTTTAGCTGGGACTATTTGCCTCATCGACTCCAAGACCAATACAATGATTCATCCGAGGCTTATCCTTCCCCTACAATGATTGGCGGTTTATTTTCAATCCACAAAGAATTTTGGGAATATTTGGGGAAATTCGACCCCGGCTTTGAGATTTGGGGCGGAGAGAATCTTGAGCTTTCCTTTAAGGTAAAAATAGAAAAAACGCTCATTTTAATGTTGAAAATTATAGAATAATTTTATTAAAATGTTTCAAATTTCTAGAGTTGGATGTGTGGAGGAAGATTAGAGCAGGTGCCATGTTCTCATGTGGGTCACATTTACCGTGGCGATGCTCCATATAAATTAAAAGAAGGGACTCCCTACCTTAAAAATAATCTCGTCAGACTCGCAAAAGTTTGGCTGGACGATTACGCCAAATTGTATTACAGGACCATTTACAACGACACTGTAAATTTGTTGAAAATATTACAAATTTTGTTGAAAACATTTCTAAGTTTGTTGAAAATATTTCAAATTTTGTTGAAAATATTTCAAATTTTGTTGAAAATATTTCAAATTTTGTTGAAAATATTTCAAATTTTGTTGAAAATAT
>JAQFXU010003565.1:0-15890 GCA_034693705.1 Spatulosminthurus flaviceps | reverse complement strand
TAAATTCGAAAGGGAGAGGAAGCTGATAACTAATAACTTCATCTGCCACAAGGGACGCTTCACATTTCCATGGAAATACACGTTTCGAGGAAATCCACCATTGATCAGAAATCGTCAGGAAAAAAATGTTGACTCAAAATATTTTCCTGGCGTCTTTTAGAAAATTCAAAGGAAATAACACGTGTAAAACCAAAGAACCAAGGAAAGGCGAAAGTCCCAACGTTAATTTAAAATCTCTCGCTTCTAAGTTTTCACGCGGAATGGTTATTCTCCTCATGTCATTTTCCTGGTAAACTTGGAAAATAATTTTTCACTCACGAACAAGTTAATTATTGGAAATGATGGCATGGCACAATAGGAAAAATAAAAACACTATTTTTCTTGTTTACTTCTTCCGCCACAGTTGCGATATCCTGCGGTCACTCTTGCCTTGGAGTTCCATTGAATGCTTCTTTTGCATTTCACAACGGTCAGTTTTAGCACTGAAAGGTTTAATCTGGAACTGCCGTGGATTTAAAAATAATTCCAAGATTTTTCAAAATTGCTTGTATTCTATTATTATTTTAGGAGAATGTTCTTCCATATAAAAATGCATATCTTATTTTCATCTGCTCTATTTTCAATGGCATGCGTGCTCGTGTAGATTTGTGGACTCTTTTGTTATTTCTTATGAAGTTTAATGTTGTATCGCTTGAAATCAAAAGGGATTTTTGACTGACACAAATATGTTTCGCAACATCCGATCCGAAACAATGTGGTGTGTGTTGTTTGGAATAAACCGCAACTCAGAAAGCTTCTCTCTGCGTTTGGTAAAAAAAATCCTCAATGGGATTTCGGAAATCTCACTTGGATAAATTGTTTGTATGATTCATGGCTTTTCCCCAAAAAGCCACTATTAAATCTGCAGTCATGATTTTTTCCAGTTTTTTCCCTTAGGGTGAGTGTGAACAGTATTTTTGTATTTTTTTGCATTTTATTTTCAAGGTCCTGAGGCTTTCGCCCATGACCCGATCATTATAGCATTCATTACATTGCAATTTTAATATGTATGATTCTCTCATTTACAAATTCATGGTTACATCAAATTTCCACAAAACACATTTGATAGCTTGAAGTAGTATTTTTTAGCTTATGTCACTAAAGAATTCCCTTCTTCTTAGAAAAGTAGTCAGCATGTTTATCATATTGATCATTTCATCCCTCGTAGTAGGATTAAAGTTTTTTCTATATGGTAACAGTAATTGATATAAAGAACGGTTGATATTTTGAGTAGGACATGTTATAAGCATATGTTCAAGTTGACTTGAACTTGAGTGTGAACAGTATGAACATGTAGGAATTTTTATTCTGAAATTTTTATGTAGCTTAAAATAAAGACTCGTGCGATGATTGAGTGTTTGAGTAAAATGAGATAAAATATCTTTCAATGTTTTTTAAACTCCATTTTAAATGGAACTTTTGTATAAATTACCTAATTTAATATAGTCATAGAAAACATAGGCGAAGTAATGTAAAAAACATTTTGTCAGTAGCAAAGAACATGAAATTGTTAATAATAGCTTGTTTAAGGAATTTTGAAATTCTGATTAATTTGACCAAAATTTAATAATTTTTAACGAGGAATTCCTGAGTTTTATGGAGTTGTCACACAACTGGGCAAAGTATCGGAAACTATCTGGAGGGGTCAATTTTTAAATCGTTTGGTCCAAATAAATGAATGCATGAAACCTCACTTTTGTTGCGGGATTTCATAACGAATGCGCGGGTGCGAAGAGGTCTCGGCCAGGGCAAAATAATCTTATTTACAGATGATTGGCACGAAGGAGAGGAAGATGATAAATCTAACTTCATCCACCACAAAGGACGCCCCGCATTTCCATGGAAATGCCTGTTGCGAGGAAATCGATCATTGATCTCGAATCATCATGAAAAAAAATAAGCTACACTTGACTCAAAATATTTTCTTGGTTCAAGCTTCTCTCACCTTTCCATTTTCACACGCGCTGATTGTTCTCTTCATCCAATTTTCCTGGTAAACTTTAAAAATTATTTTCCCCTCACGAAAGAGTTAACTATTGGAAATGGTGGCACAATTGGAAAAAATAAAAACATTTTTCTTGTTACTTCTTCCATTGCAGCTGCGTCATCCCACGGTCACTCAAGCCTTGGAGTTCCATTGAGTGCTTCTTTTGCATTACACAACGGTCAGTTTTAGCGCTGAAAGGTAAAATCTGGAACTGCCGAGGATTTAAAAATAATTCCTAACTTTTTTCAAAAAAACCATTTTTATTAAAATAAGACACGTGAAAATATTTTCCAGTGTTGAACCCCTTTTAAAAATTCGGTAATTGTCCAAATTGGAGTGGGCAGATATTTGGCATTAAGGGCTGTTGAGCACGTGCGTCCTAATTGTAGCTCATAAAACTTTGATAATTCCGTGGGTTAATGGGAATCGGAAAATTCCAGTTTGGGGAAGGAGGACGTGGGTGTAGCAGAAGCGTTGGGGCACTCGCGGGTGAAGTTTCATGTACTTTTTACTTGATCTCTCGTAAAATTTAATTCGTCCCATAAATTACTTAAACAAAGTTGAGCATCTGGAATTATTTTATAAATTTTTTCTCCCAGAATAACTTTTTCGGTACAAAAGCACATTTTTGTAAGAATTTCTAAACAATATTTTGAGCTTCAAATAAAATTGTCAATACATCAATTTTTTTTAAACAAGTGAAAGCATTTTAAATGCCCACAGTTGTTAGTTTATTTCAATGACAGATTGTTTCGTCAACAATGTCGCAATTTGAACAAAATACTAACGCTATAAATAAAAACCCAAATATTTACTGAAATAGCCAACATTTACGACAGAAAATCATTGATTTTTGTGTTGAAATGCCTACACATTTTCATAATTTTCGTTTCTAAATTTGACTCAAATTCAATTTTGAAGTTCCCAGAAAAAATGGAAGGTGCCAGTACACCATAAATTTCACCAAGTTCCCAAGACCTTTGAAATGTGCTAAAAAATATTAGAAGGGCTTAGAAAAGTTGGCCACTTGAATTGCACAAACATGAGAATTACCCTAAAATGTTTAAACCTTTTACAATTAACGACGACACTACCCGTGGGCAAGACAATTGGTCAGCATATTTTTTACCAAAGCGGGTGCCTAGTAAAGTCCTGGGAAGATCATGAAAAATTTCCTACTTCCGTACCCACGACTGGTTTTGCAAGTGCTCACTCCTATTTCTGAGTATTGGAAAAGCCCCCATTTGAGTTTTTGACGCCAATTTAGCGATGTGGCCGTGTGCAACCCCCCAAAAAATGTTCACACTTTTATAACGAATAAGCTTTTTATTTTCATTCCATCTGCCATCAATTTTTGGGACAGAGGAAGCCTGTGAGGTTCTCTATTTAACAAATTTTAATAAATTTGACGTCTTGCCCCATTCTATAAATACCATCTTAGAAATGGGTGATGAATTTTTGTCCATGTGAAGTTGACTGTAATGCTTAAAAAAGCACTACGGAAACTTTTATTTCGCAACCAGAATTTCCAGCAAAGCGTGAAAAAATTGGCGTCCAGAACTATAACTGTGTGATTCAAACTTAGTATTCGAGTTTTAACATGCAAATATTGGACGAATAATGGAGCTCCCCTCCGTCCCCCTTCATCCCCATTAGTTTACATTCTCTGGCAAAAATAAATTTGAAAAAAAAATTGGAAAAAAATTTCAATAAAAAAAAAATTGCAGAAAAACGTTGTTTAAACAAAAATAAATTTTTGAGAAAAAATCAAAATTTTGAAAAAATTTCGTAATTTTTACATTACATTTTAAAAATTGCGCTTGTCAAAATATATTTAAATTTTAAAGCTGCATCAAAATAAATCGATTAGTTCAAAAGTTACTCGCATTTTAAAATCCAACAATTAATTTCTGAAAAACATCCCTATGCTTAACATTGTTTCAAAAAAAATTTTGAATTATTAGTTTACAATAATAGTAGTATTATTATGTGGTATATGTGTAAACAGTTTCATTGAGATCAGAAGAACAGTTTAGGAGGAAAGAAATATTTAAGTTTTTTCGTTTTTATTTTATTGCGGACGAACACGCGGACTGATTTTGACCATTAACGAACTCATCTGAGCTATGACCCTAAGTAATGTACAGAAAAATTTTGAACGAAATCGGTCAAGCATTTTTTGAGTTATTGTTCGGAGGGACGTACAGACGTACGGATGTACGGCTGTACGTCCAGCGCTGGAAAACCATTGCAAGCTCGCTCAGACAAATACAGCGCTGAAATTAAATTTCAAATGTGCGCAGACAATTCAAGAGCTGTAAAAAAATTCAAAGCGCGCTCAGACATTTCTAGATCAGTGTAAAAATTACAAGCGCGCTCGGATAATTCCAGAGCTGTTAAAGAGGCCAAACGCGCTGAGACATTTCCAGCGCTGTAAGATAATAACATGCGCGCTTACACAATTCCAGCCGTTTTAAAATTTCCAAGCGCTCTGACGATTTCAGCGCTGTGAAATAATTCCAGGCGTGTTCAGACAAATTACAGCTCAGTTTAAAAATTACGAAGCGCGGTCAGCCAATTTCAGTTCCATAAAACCATCCCAAGCGAGCTCCGGCAATATCAGCGCTATAAAAAATTCCAAGTGCTGCAAAGTAAGGTATTTCAGAAATACCTCCAGGCTTGGACAGTTTCCAAAATTGTGAAATGGTTTGTAAAATTAATCGTTAGTTGAAAATCCATGGTTAATCGGTGTGAGATGGAGGATATTATGGCTTTTTTTAAAAGCCTACAAAAATTTAAACTTTACGGCGAGATTAGAAAATTTCCAAAATTCCGGTCCAAATTCTATCAAAAGCTTAAAATAATTCATGCCAAAACTTTCTTTAATTTTTAATCGTTTAACAAAAAATTTCCTAAACAAATACTCGCGGTTGAATTGTCAGCTAAAATATTTTAACCTCGATTTTTTCTTTCAGCAAAAATGGTTTGAACCAAATTCTATTTTGGCCAATAAAATATGTAGCCACTTTTTAGCTGATCCACTTTAAAAATGCGATTTTCCAATTTCAGTTTGATGCACTCACAAATTAGAGCTGAAAACTACCCCATTTTTATTCAATCATCAAAGCTACTTTAGAGGCAAAAAGAAAGATTTTCCGTTCTTAAAACTTTATTTTATTTGATCTGTCGAAATAAATGTGAATCAAAGAAATTCATTCCAGAATTTATTCAATTCAGAATTTATTCAAAACAAAATTTTTCATCACTCAATGTAAATACAAGGAGGACCAGGCAAATTGTTTCCTTACTAAAACCTGAAGATTTCCACTTTCACTTTCGCCGCGTATTCTGATTGAAGCGTCACCTTTGCGTAGAATCCATCTTTGTGGATTGTTGTTGTTTTTGCGATGCCCGAATTGACCTGAAAATATTTCCATTAAAATTAACCTCTGCAATTTCGTGATAAAAAATACTTGAACCACTCACAAGTTGCAGGTCTGTGCTTTGTAGATTTGACAGATGTTTAGACAAACCAACTGCCCAAATTTTAATACCAAGGAAAGTCTCTAACACACTAAGATTTAGTTATTACAATTTGATGGACTCACTCTGCCAGTGTGTTCATAGGGCCAGCCAACTGGTTTTTCTGGCCACGTGGGCCCTTTCCCATAAATCGTGTGAACTGCAGTGCCTCGAGGAAGAAATGCGGACGCAATTTCGCAATAACTCCAACCACCGACGAAGTATAAATGCAGATCAAAGTTCGGGTGAGCCAATTTGTAGGAAAACACTCCCTCCGGAACGTACCTTTTGTCATGGAAACATCACATTTAATTCAAAATCCATACGCTTCCTTTAAATAAGCATTGAAGACGATCCTGACCGTTCCAGACATTTACATTCAAACATGGCCACACTAACTATTTCACAACTTACTCCAAAGAATTCGGTTGTTTGAAAGTGAAAACTTCCCGAGTCTTAGGAGGGACAGTCTGAGGGGCCGAGTTGAATACTTCACCGTAGGGAAGATGCAGTTTGTAGTCCTCAAGGGGCGTCTCCAAATAATTTACTAAGATTAAATGGCACATTTTGAAATTTTGTACTCCATGTTTATGTGGTTATGAGAGGACATTTAATTTTTTGAAAATGATTCCAGAAAATTAGTTAGTTCATACCAATTTGGACTGTAAGAGATTTTTCAGTTGGGACTGCGGCGGAAATGGCCTCGATTGTTGATCCATTATAAGTGTCTCCATTTTTTGCGAACGCAAATCTACTCAAATACTCCTCCGCATTAGCAGGTTTATGAATCAATTTTGCCACACTTTCCAAGTGGTCGATCCTTTGGTTGATTTTCGATAAATTCCCAGTTGGAGCGTCCAAACGTTCAAGGATTTTATCCAACCCGGCTTGGTGATTTTCTTGCAGACGCGTGTAGTTCACGTGAAGCAGCTGAAAACACAAAATTACTGCTAATTTTCCAAGAAAAAAGGTCATGGAACATTTTGTGGATGTTCATATTTCTATTTTTTATAATTTCCAACCCTTTCCTATCTTTTGATTAGTTTTCGACAAATTCCCTGTCACAGAGTCAATCCCTTGTTTCAGCAGTTCAAACATCTCATTTCCCACCCTTTCCAAATCGTCGATTCTTTGATTAGTTTTAGACGAATTCACCGTCACAGAGTCGAAAAATTCTACCATTTTCACCATCCCGGTTTGATAATTCTCTTGTAGAGTCTGGGCGTACATTTCACCTGAATCAGCTTAAAAACACAAAATTACATTTTAACTTCTCAAGGAAAAAGTTTAAGTGGCATTTTTGGAAATTTAATTATTTAATAATTTAGGTATAAAAACTTTTCCAAAACAACATTTTTCCTTGTTCACTCTGGAATTACCTTCATCGTCGTCCTGCCCAACTTCCAACTTTGACGTGGTGCTGATTAAAGTTCCAGAAGTAAAATGAAGGATTAAAGTGAACACCAAAAATTTGAGAAACAGATGTTTCCACACGTAAAATTCCATTTTGAAAGTAAAATTCTCCAGGTGCTTAAACAAATTGTAAGTGGCAGAACTTGGAGCGTGGATCTAAAATTTCTGTGAGTGAATGAGGCTACTAAATTCTAAACTTTTAGAGTTGGATGAAAGTTGCCTGGTATAATGATTGAGCAACGCATTAACAAATGCTGTGGTGGAGATTGTACATGAATAAACCAATGATTTTCGTTGACATTGAGCTCATTGTAAAATTTAAGATAAATTACATTGGATTCCATGGAAAAAGATTATTCCAAGACGAATATGTAAGGTTAAAAAAGTGTTGAGGGTTACTTTTTCTGATATGTGATTATAAAAAACAACCTTGTTTTCTGGGAATGATTAAAGAGCTGATATTTTTGTAGTACTGGACAAGAGACACACCTTGGTGGTGGTTACAGGGCGGTCACATGCATAACACGGGAGCTATCGGGTATTTCAATTATTCCAAAATTAATTGAAAACGGGTTAATCAATTTCGACCAAATTTTCACCGTTGTGTAATTTTTATTTCCCAGGCCACCTTTTTCTAGTTTTTTGAAATGAAAAAAATACATCGAAATTTAAACATATTTTTGGAGACTCAATGTCTCAATTTCTGAAAAAAACTTTAAAATAAAAGTTAAAAATTTCGATGTATTTTTTTGGATTTAAAAAAACTAAAACAGGTTGGTCTGAGGAATAAGAAATGCTACAGAACTGTGACAACTAGAGCAAAATCGGTATACCAGTTTTCAAGTAATTTTGGATTAACTGAAAAAACCGAAAATACCCGATTGCTCCCTTATACGTGAACACCCTGCATCCGCCACTAATGTGTATCCCTTGTTTAGTATTACAAAAATTCCAGCCAAAACATCAGCTTTTTAAAAAATCGGGTTTTTAAAATTAGAATAAAATATGATGTTCTGGCTGGAATTTTTGCAAAACTTTGCCATTTAATTGCTCAAAAACCACAACCCACACAGAACTAAGGTAAGTGAGGGCTTTTCAATGATATTGCCTAAAATCCGAGGGAATTATCATAGTATAAAAAATAAGTCCACTACCACAGTTTGGCGTGCATAATTGCCTATTATTTTGCACGACTATGCAACAACTTAGGCAATTCTTGGCCAGCCTAAAACAATTTCCACCATTTTCTGTCCCTTTTTCGTTTTTTCATCTTCCTGCATGTATACACTTTTTAAATCAAGCGCGTCCAGGAAAGAGAGTGTTTCATTTAACTCCGTCGTGTGTAAACTCACTTTAGTCCCGGGTGTAGCCCCACGGTAAAGATGGGGAGTGAAACTTTTTGCAAAATTATACAGATAGCTGTGATGCACAAAAAAATATTTTCACCATATTTAGTGATTTACTTCATTTTTTTCAAAAACGAAGTTTGCAGCGAGAGGGAAAATCTTCTATTTTGCGATGATAAAAAAGGAGTTTCCATTTCCATCGAGAATACGGTTATTATTGGTAAAATTTACATACATAAATTCATCGTATTTTGACTTCACTCTTCTGTCCTGCATATTCGTTGTGGATTTACTCTATGGATTTTATGGGCATTTGTGAATTTTATCAATTTCCTTGCCTTTCCTCTTTCCAGCGTTCACAAATAGAATGTGGTTATTTTTCTGGAGGGATGATTATGACCCTTTCATTACCCAGAAGAAAGGAAAGAGCAAGAGTTGCAAATAATCGGCTCAACATTTTACCCCTAATGCTTCAAATAATTTTTTATCTGGCTTTCTGGCTTGTGTTAGCTTACTAATGCTTCAAACGTTTTCACTCTCACATTTCAACATGTTACATTCCCCTCGAAGCAAATTTCATCCTCTTTGTCCATCTTTCCGCAGTCCTACTATTAGCGTCAATAAAGTGATCTTTACAGCCGCCTCGAGTGCCGCTCTTCTAACATAACCCCACCAAGATTTATGTGACGAATATAAAAAAGCTCTACTGTATTAATTCTAACAACTATAGCGAGTGGGATTCATCTCACTAAAGATATTAGTTTATTTTATCATAAAGCGAGTTTACATCTTGTCATGTAACTCTGAGTGAGCTGACCAGGAGCTAACAGCTTTCATAGGAAGTGAATTTTTCCTCGGCTCCAACAGCTTTGAAATCCTCCTCCTGACTTGAATTCCAAATTAGCTCATGGATTCAAATTCAAACTTGATCGCCTTGTAAGGAACGTACAGGGATCGAGAAGCTTGGAAACAATCATGTCCCATATGGGTCAATAATAATTTTCGACGGATTCATTATTGTCTTTAAGCACCGAATTTATGTGGCCAGAATCTATAACTAGGGATGTCGGAAACATTAAAATTGGCCTAGGCTTTCAAATCCTTCGGCTTAAAGACCATGCTACATATTAAGATACACAGACAAGTCCTATGATTCATGATGTTTCCACTTGCCGTCAGGTTTGAGTTTAAAAGACAAGGGATTAAATGTGAGCTGACAATTTAAATGACAGTTGAGTCTTCAGTGGTTGTGCTTGTACTGACATCCAAGGAATTCCTTCCATTTACTTTTACATTAATCTAAATTGATTTAAAAAGCAAATGCATTCATACAAACGCCCATTGTGAGAGTTACAATGAGGTTATTGGTAATGTTTCTATTTTTTGCGAAAATACTTTCTATGCTTCATATGTTTTGTCACAGTTCGTTTACACTGCAATATCAAGCATCTATAATTTCATACAAGACTTTTTAGCTCCTTTACAAGGTCAGAGATGACTCTGGGGTTGTTCCAGAATTTTTGTAGCCACTCTCAAGCAAGAAATAGGGCTTTGTTATTCATCATCAGAATACGATAATACATTAAAAAAAGGTGGGTTATTTATACTCCGATACATACCCTATGGTCTTACAGAGTTGTCAACCATCTTAAGTCTTTATTCATTAATTCGCGTTACAAAGTTTAAATGATTGACCCTATCTATGAGTAACTTCGGCTTTCTGGGGCCATCACTGTAAACTCGCTTGGCGGTCATATGTCTGAGCGGTCAGGGGAAAAACCCAGTGGGAAAAAACCCCTTTCCTTTAATATAAACTAGAAGCCACTTCGGGATTCGAACCCGGGACTCAGACGACACTCGTAAACGAGTACTTAGCACACTTCGCTATCAGATACATATATCAGATAGATACATATATATCAGATACATTAACGTATTGAAATGACAGAAAAAACTAAGTTTTTAAGCTGTAGATTATTTTCCAATAACTTGTGTAAACAAAGTGAAGCATGAGCAGAATTATTATTTTGTGTTTCTTGTGACCGTTGATATTAAAATTGAAAAAAATATTAGTTTTGAGAAACAAAAAGATTGACAGAGTCTAGTGATGTAATTGAGTGAAAATGAATTTAAAGAAGATGCAAACGTGTGGAAGTTACATTTCCTAAGACGAAGATCTCATTTCAAAAGTAAATGTAGCTACATAATTAAATTGGAAGGGGATACGTAGAAGTTGGGAAAGGTAACTGAACCAGTGATGGGCCAGGTCAGTGTATAAATAATGACGTTAAAAGAGAAACTACAAAAAAACTGATCACTTTGTAAATTTCGTATGCATTTTGGTAGGTAAATGCATATTGATTGCCTCCTGTTGATCCCGAGGTAATTTGATCTTGAAGTTAAATTAATGCTCCTCACCATAACCCGTCCATATCTGTCAAGATGAGTCGCCACCAGTCGTGCCTTTTCCAATCTCTCCATTATGGAGATTCCAGGTTGAAAGACAAAAGCGAGGGAAAAGGCGACTGAGGAGTCCTGCCGCCCTGCCAATGTTCCTGTGGCTTTGCAATAAAGTTCACAACTAATAATATCCCCGACGGCATCATCTTCCTTTAGCTCCCATAGTCTCAGATCTATAGAGTATTGAGGTTAAGGACAAATCTTACGGAGATTGCTTGTCGCTTCTATTTTGCTACTCCTGCTGAAATTGTGGGAAGATTTTTTTTGAGGTTGAAGATATAATCTTATTCTGGATCGCCGCGTCATAATAAATTAATCTCGATGTGCTTGCAAATTAGCCCTTGCTGAGTATTAAATTCATTTTTTCTTGTGTGTGTGTAAAATTGGCGATGGCATCATTGACTTGGGATGCAATTTCCCAGAAAAATACTCAACTGATATTGTATTTATTGTAGTTTACCTGTAGAAATATGTACGTAGAAAACAAATGTTGTGGTTTTGGAAGAAAAAAGTGTGAAAAGTGAACTTTTGACTGGTTTAAGGTTGAAGGACAAGTTGTTCCGTTTTTATCACCTCCGTAATTCGCTGGCTGGAAGATCATTGGAATTGTGAAATTTTCCATCTAACATGTTTCTCGATTTCTTTATTTTTAGATAAATTGGCAAATACAGACATTAAAGAGTTTATTCCTTCGATGTGGACGTGTATTGCTTTTGGTAGTTTGAGAATTTCCTTTAATCTTTATTGCATGCATAAAATTTATTTATTCCATTACAGTACACCTTCTTTACAACGGCACTCTCTACAAAGTATCAATGAAATTTTTAATCTCGGATCTTCCCTGTAAAGTTCTCGCATTAGAATAAGCACGTTGGAGATGTTATTTGTAAAACTTTTCTTATTTTATGCATATTTACAAGCGAATTTCAAGATTTGTCCAAATTTTTCTCAAATCAGTCAGAATTGGGTGAAAAATTACTCCGACTTTTTTCAGTTCCAAGCCATAGATTTAAGTGTAATAATTGGTCACATTTGGCATTACTTTGGTCCCAAAAAGGGCTGGACGTTGAGCGAAATTTCCCTCAAAGGGTAATTTTTTACTCAATTAGGGGAAATATCCAAGTTTAGACAAAATAAGACGTCACAATGCAATGGTGTCATAATTTTTGGCATCTCCTATGGAGTCCGCTCTATTCAGACTCTACTGTATGTTTTTTTAATACATTGTATTTTTGTAGCATGGAACTGCAAGTAATTACATCAACAGGAGAGGTCACGGAATATTTCCACCATTCCTCCTTAAAATAAGGCGTTTTCATTCAGAAGAGGAGACTCAACTTGAGCATTGTAATTACTATTGTGTATTTGAATTCAAATAAACATCGCTACGTAAAGCTCATTCCTAGGACACCGTGTCAAAAAAAAATTGTCACGAATTAATACATACCATAAAAATCTAAACAAACCATGACCATTTAAATACTACTTGAAAAATATCTTGTATGTAACAATACCGTAAGTATGTTTAATTGCAATTAGTAACTTTGTATTTCTAAATTAGGGAATACTTGAAAAATACTTGAAATATCCTTCCTATAATTAGACTCACGTATTTTCATTACGTATTTATCATGCATGTGCGGTTATAAGGGCTAAGGCTGATTTAACCTGAATAATTTATATGTATATTATCATGCATTTGTAGGAAGGCAGTGGCTTTACCCTACGTTGTACGTGACCGTATTGAGTAATCCGAGTAGCAGTTTACCCTTCGCTCGTAATATAAGATACAGCCACCTCGTCATCTCTGAATCCTCTGAGCGGAAAGAAATCCTTATCAAAAGTCGATACAATTTTTTTCAAACTCAAGTTATTTTTTTCCTCTGTTCCATGTGAGGAACTTTTTGCACTACTCTATCGCTTAATTTAGCAACTATCACAATGAGTATCCCTGTAAGCTGTAATGTCAGAGTAGTGATTAAAAATCTGAGATACTGAACTCCTGCAGATTTAACAATGCAGATAAACTAGATATTTTTTATAAGAAAAAAGCTTGCTGTTATGTCATATAAAGCGAATCTTTTCCCTGAAGAAATTGCTTTTGACAGGTCAACTCATAAATCACTTTCTGTATAAATAGCATTTTACATTTGCCATCCTCTTCTTCGCACCACGTGTAAAAAAACAAACGTATAATTTGCAGATTTATATCAGAAAACCTGTTCGACTTGGAAAAGAGAGTGAACAAAATATAGAAATAACCTTTTCTGTAAAACCATTTCTTTTGTATATTCTCGTATTTTGTAACAAATCTCAAGTAATTTTACAGAATATGTCAATTCTCTAAAGACAGGTTGGAGAGGTATTGTTATCTCGAGATGTGTGAAATTGGCGGAGAAAATGATTTCCTATGGGATTTTCAATTTAAAATGTATTATCAGCCTCTAAATTTTGCTCAACATGCAATACCTTTCCTTTCGTGTGCCAAAATCTCCATGGAAAGTCCAATAATTGTGTTTGAATAAGAACATGAGATTTTTCTGGGTGAACCCTTTTTTTGTTACGTGTTTCTATAGAATTTGAGTGTACAATTACTCAACGGGTAAGAAAAAATACGGACAATTTTTATCAATCTCTCACAATACTTTCTGAGAAAGGAAACATTAAATATGCAGTTTAAAATTCTGTGCTATTTTCCCGATCAAAATGTTTCCATAGTTTGCTCTAAATTGTTAACCTCAGAAACATAATGGATCATTTTGTTCAAATAAAAATGCAGGTCCTTTTTTCATCTGCTCCATTTTCAATGGCATGTGTGTGTAAGTGTGTACGTGTAGATTTGTGGATTCTTTTGTTATTCCTTGCAATTTATAATGTTCTCGCTTGAAATCAAAAGGGATTTTTGACTGACGCAAATATTTTTTGCATCATCAGTTCCGAAACAATGTGGTGTGTGTTGTTTGGAATAAACCACAACACAGAAAGTTCCTCTGCGTATGGTGAAAAATTCCTCAATGGGATATTGGAAAACTCACTTGGATAAATTGCTTGGATGATTCATGGCTTTTTCCCAAGAAGTCACTATTAAATCTACAGTCATGATTTTTTCCCTAAGGTGAATATGTGGACAGTATTAACTTAAAAAATTTATTCTAAAGTTTATGGATAGCTTCAAATAAAGACTGATACGATGATTGAGTGTTTTAGTAAATTGAGATTTTGTATTTTTCAAAGACTAGATTTTTCGATGAATTTTTAAACTTTTTTTTAAATACGATTTTTTAAAAATTACCAAAATATTTGGTCTTATAGAAAACATGCCGGCGGATGAGTAACATAAAAAATATTGTAATAGTAGCAAGGAACATCGCAATGTTAATAATTTACTTGTTTTAGCGATTTTAAAAATTCATTCTAAGAAAAATACATGGAAACAATACTAAACTTATCATTTCTACACTAAAAATTCATGCTTAAAACTAAATATAAAAAAATCATTCAACTGTCTCAACTGTGAAATTACAAAACGACTCACAATAACAGCCTTAACACCGTTTTGTCTCCTTCCATGGAAATCATTCATTTAATCCAGCTTTTGGGATAAATAGGTGAAGTTAATGAGCTTGAAAGAGCGCGGAAAGACAACGTTCCAAGAAATGAGCGGGACAGGACGAATGTGATTCTCAATCTAATATGAGCTCATATTTTATACTAGTACATACAGCCCACTCCGTGGGCGAGCCTAAATCAAGCCCGCGCTGAGTGTGATTTAAGCCAATCAGGAGGCAGACCGCGAAGTATGAAGGGGGTCGGTCGGCCGCTCGTATAATAAAGATACTAGTATTAAAGCCCTGCTACGCAGGGGTGGGGCGGGGGTTGTTCAGCCCACTACGTGTGCGGGGGAAGTTGTATAGCTATACAGGCCCGTGGGTATATAGGCCCATTGCAAGAGAGAGACGATTGCCCAGATGAGATATCCTTGCTTCGGTATGCAGCATTGAGTAGTGACGTATAGTTTAAGCGGTACGACTTGAAGCGCCGCAAACTTGTAAACCGTAAAACATATATATGATGGTGTTTAAGAGGATGATCAAGAGTAATAATCCACTCTAATTTGTTCACCTGTACATTTACTTATATGTGAACCCTCCTTGAAAAATTCTCACAAAAAAAAGATTTTTTTCCTTTTATGTCGGAAATCTCCCAACACACTCAAATTTACCGGCATAGGACTCATACATGAAAATAGTGCCGTAGTATAGGCCAGTACGACCAATATTTTACATGGTGTGACAAAATTTGTCAACCTATTTGAGAAAAAAACTGTTTTTAAAAATTACAAGATTAAAATGATACCCAACAAAACTAAAACTATTAACATGATTAAAAATCACAGCGAGACAATAAAACTGACGAACTAAAACTTTTACAGACAAAAATGATGACGACAGAATATTTTTTAATGAAAATTAAAAATCTACCTGTTAATTTCTCACATCCTTTTTCCTAACAACAATAGGAAGAAACGGTAAGTTAGACTTTCAGCATTTCAATAAATAGGGAAGTAAATAAGCAAGTGTATAGCAAGAGGACAATTATAACTACCGGAGTTTCTATAATGAAGCGGATGGGAAAAGTTTCATATAAAAATCATATAAAATATATTATGTAAATTCTCAAGAAAAGTCAGTAGAACAAAAGTTCACAACTAATTACATACGCTCAAATGCACTAAAGAAGCTTATTTTGATAAGCTTGATACTCCTTTAGTGCATTTGTACATAATAACAATCGTATAGTACATTAGCATAAAAATTCCATTTCCATCTGAGTTTTTCCACGCAACAATCACTATTACATTGCAGTTTAGTGTAATAAGAAAGCAAAGAAAAACATTGTTTATGGCAAAATAATTGGAGACTTTGGTGCGATGTGGAATGGAGAGAGGGAAAAGTGAATAATAATGTTCAAGCAACCGTTTTTAGGGCGGCGTTAGCGGCCCTAGTAATTTACCCTTGTCCGTACATCCGTACGTCCGTACGTCCATACGTCCGAGTTCTCGTTATAGAAGCTCAAAAACTACTGGACCGATTTCGCTCAAAATTTTTGTGACAACTACTAAG
>JAQFXU010003564.1:0-15892 GCA_034693705.1 Spatulosminthurus flaviceps | reverse complement strand
AAATTGGCGCTGTGATTTAGTTTTGTTAATATACAATACAGTAACAAAACTACACGTACAATATTACAGCACTAGCTGGAGCTTGCGTGGAACCAGAACAACTAAAGGCCCTATAGCATTGTCAATGTATTGAATTATTGTGCATCTATATACGATATATATTCATAAATATACATACACGAGCGAACTGCTTCTTGGATTACTCTCAAGTCTGAGTTTCCCTTCCCAAAGTCCATGAACTTCTCACAGTTCTCACTGTCAGCTTTACCATATAAAGTCAATTTGTTATCATTTCCATTTCCAGGCTATTTTTATACCGTGCGGATTTGCACTGTCGCGTATAGAGCTATAGAGCGATCGAGTGAGTGACCCTTATGCACATATTTTGAGAAGAATCATCTAAAGAATTTCACTTTCATGTTCTTTCCTCGTCGTAGTTAAAGCGAGTAATTCAGAAATAACTTCGTAAACATTTGTAGCAACTTTTACAAATACTTGAAATATCGTGCTCAAGGAAGGAGTTTCCGCATAATTTTTTTTAAAGCTACACACTCGTGTGCAAAAACCTTAGCCACATTGTTTGTACATACATAACTTGTAAGTATGTACGTAATTTAAACAAAATTGTGAAATATTCACCTTTTTTTCGATCTTCAAACTCACGTTTACTCCGCATGGATAAAAAATTAAGTGTAATGTGTAGTTAGAAAAAAAAGGATTAGGGTAGTACTCAAAGTATCGTAATTTAATAGTTAATAGTATTTATTGGTGAGTGTGCGGAAGTTTTACAGCTTTAAGTCTCATTCCTCTGGTATTGAAACAAAGAGTTCAGTTAAAGTTTTTGTGAAGTATAAACAAGCAAGACCAAGTTGTTTGCATCGGAATTCGTAAGTGGTATTTAACTTTAATTAAATTTTCAAGATAGGATGAAATGGTGTCATAATTTAAATTTGTGGTAGCTTAACTTTTAGCATGGAGTCAGGAGAATAATTTAATGTTGTGTCTATGTCCATTTTCCAGTTGTTTATTGTTTACATTAAAAATTGCTCGATCTCCGCCTCGGAGGGTAGCAGCTATAAAATGTTATTATTGTGTGTGTGAGTCAGGATTTAGAGATTGTTAAAGTTGAAGTGTGTGAGGGAATTGAATTTGGAAGGGTTGAAGTGGAGTGGGGAACTTTTATTGAATGTAATGTAAGAATAAATCTTTATCTGTGATATTATTACTGAAGTTATGATTATGATTATACTTATGTTCGTGTGTAAATGTTGTGTCTTGAATCTTGTACCACATACAATAATTTTATAGTTTTTATTGTATACTTGAGAAATGTTAGTTACAGATTCATGAACATCGAGAAGATGTCAAGATAGTACTATACTGTTTGACGTGTCTGTATGTGAATTTTAGGCTTATCATTGTTTTATAAGGTTTTGAGGCATTTTTAATATTACTATTAGGTTTTTTGTCCCCGAAAAATCAATGGCAACTTAACCGAGACACGAGACCTGACTCAACGTTATTTTTAATTATGAGAAATTGTGAAAATATAAACATCAGATAAAATTTTTACAGGTGCTTTCATTTATTTGGAGCAAGATTTGGCTTCACAAGGAGTTTTGTTCCACTGTGTTCCTGCACAGGAAGCATTTACGTGCAACAATTTCGCAAATAATTTTTAAAGCGGAAAATTGCCAAGCTATAGCGGAATAGTAGAAGTTTTTCACGTGCGGTAATTTGATTACGAAATGTGGAGTGTTTTAACTTTAGATCTACCATTAAAAGTTGTTGTGAGTCACAGGGAGGTTTACCTATAAAGTAAGAGAAGGGTATGGGTTATAGGTGAAAAGGGATTTGCAGAAATCTTTCTAACGTTAATAAAAAGGTTTTTCTGTGTCGTGGGTCGTGGTGGTCTGCCGCACACAGTATATCTATATAAACTGTGTTGGTGTATTATGCATGATATGCTGTAGCTCTTTATAAGTCTTCAGAAGTTATGCTTGTTTGTTCACATTTGACTTGTGACTTGACTTTTTTGAGTGCGGATATGGTGAACTGCCGTCAGTGCAGTGTTTAAGGTCGGCTGTTTGAGCATACAAATATGAAATATGTATTTATTCTCAACTGCTTACGTGTACACGGAGAGAATTTATTCTTATTTACTTTTGAATGAGCACTGGGCAGTAGACACAAGAATAAGTATAGTACTTACGAAATTGTATTCTAATGTAGAAGTTAGAAGTATAAGTACGTATGACAAAAAATTATCTTTATTTACAAGGGGAAACTTGATATGTTCGACTGAATATGTACTTACGCAAAATTCGAATGGGAATATGAACTGGTAAAGAATCCACAATCAGTGAGAATCGCATAATGCCACATAAATAAATGTATCTATGAATTGTATGATACTTGCATGTCTGCTGCCTTTAATAAAAAAACATTTGTAGTTCGTTAGAGTCAAATATATATATATTAGTGAACTGGCTGACTGAGTGTATGCCTGTATGCGTCCAGTAGTGTGAGGATAAATGTGAGTTTTTGTTGTGAAGTGAGGAATTGATAGTAACTGTTATTGCTCATGACGTTTATCCTACGGAAAGTAAATATAATAACCAATAATATTCACCATGTTTTATAATGTGGAATTATGTGCTATTCCATGTTTTCAGTGAAGTATCAAACCTTATAGGCACAACATAACCACCCATAGCTACATAAGGAAGGAGGCGGACATCCTAGTCTTATTATACCCAGCTAGTGGTAATCACAAATGGTTTGACAGCAGTAGCTGGAAGTTAGCATTCTGATTATTAGGAGGGGTCGTTTGGTTTTATCCGTGTGTGGAAAATTATTCTGCAAGTAAAGAATATTTTAGCGTAAAAAGATAGAAGCGTAATTAATAACTAAGATACTGTTAATCTGTAGTAATCAACTGGTAATGTCATTTGTCATTTCCCTGTGTAAAAATTAGTTTTAAGTAAGCTAAGAAATTGCTGCGCTCGTGTTAGCCGTGTCAAATTTAATTGCTTGTATTTTAATGAATTGCTCAGCTATTACTATGGAAGGATACCAATATAATGGGATAATACGTGTTATTATAATGGAGAGGATTTATTATTATTATTCCCAATGACAAAAACTTGTGCAATCGAACTGCTTTCTAATGCTCCTTTTTTGCCTTTCTTGCAGGCTACTTGATGGACTGTTGATAAGGAACATTGCGGGTGCTTTTCGGTCTCACTGGGAATTGTCAACGAATTAAGGCAATACGCGTCGGCTATTTGGACTGAATCGTTGTTATTTTATAATTCCTGTGAAAATGGGTAATCTATTAAGACTTCTGTCAAGAGATGATTGTTGTTCTCCACAGAAATACGACGTCTTCCTTGACTTTGAAAGTGAGTCGCAATGAATAAACTGTTCGTATGTTTTGACAGCATAATATAATATTTAATAATGTTTTTCCTAAATTTCGAATTGTATTGGAAAAGATGATATTAGCTATGTTTAATAATCGTAAACGACTTTTTCAATCTAGATGCTCAGCCAACTGAAGCTGAAAGGGAAGTTTATGATGAAGCTCAAGTTGTACTAGAAAGAGCACATCGAATTCTTCAGGAGTTACAAGAGTACAAGGGTGCTTCTCAGGAAATCAGAAAAGCTATCGGAGCACCTGATACAGATAGCGAAAAACAAGCATGGGAAGCAGTTCTTCCCTTAGTTTCAAAACTTAAGGACTTTTACCTGTTTTCTAAAGAATTAGGTGAGTAACACGTGATGTTTGCTCTCGTGTAGAAAGTTGTTACTTATTCATGGTAGCGTCGAATGCGCCAAAAGAAATAATTTACGACCGGGCTTAAGCACAAACTTCGCGAACATATTTAAGTTCAAGCCAGTTTGTTAAATTGTTGATAAGTTAGATGTCGATGTATGTTCAGTCATTACTATTACTAAGCGCACTTGATGTTCATTAAAATTTGGTGTGTAAATGACATAACGGATGAGAAAAAACCCATCAGTTATGGCAACATACATACTAAGTAGTATTGGTCATCGGCCTCAGAAACATTTATTAACTTTTTTTTATATTTTTTTATGTTTCACTCACAACAGGGTTGTTCAAGTTTAAATTATTAATTTTATCCAAACTACATACGTAGAACACAATCTAAAATCCGATATTCATTTTTTCCCCTGCAGGGGTTTTTTAATTTATACGAAAATCCGTTGCTTCAAGTGACTGTGAGAGCTTATGCTAAATCTCTCAATAAACCATCTATCTATCTATCTGTTCAGTCATTACTAAGCGCACTTGATGTTCAGTATAATTTGGTGTGTAGATGCCATAATTGATGAGAAAATATTGAATATAGTAAGTCAGTAAACCTATGAGGCATTGTCCTGATCCATACTCAATTTTCAGCACCTATTTCAGCGTAAGGAATGACGGATAATGCGTTAATGGGCAATAACTGGACCGTAAAAATTATGCTTCACATACTAATTATATGTACCATTTTTAAATTATGTGTTGTATTCACTGTAGAAAAACTAGTGCCGAAGATACTCCTAGAGCTTTGCGCCGGACCTATGACCCCAACTCAGCATTTAGAAAATCAACAAGCGCTGGTCAAGCAGTTCGCTGAGATTTTAGAATTTACCCTGAAGTTTGATGAGTACAAGGTAACTTTTCTACATAATTACTTTATTCAACGGCAGTACAATCTAGACTTGCGAATGTGATAATGACCGTACATTCAAATTCTTAGATGAACACTCCTGCAATTCAAAATGATCTGAGTTACTATCGACGCGCATTGTCCCGGCATAGATTAGATGACTCGCCTACTAGTCCTAGCGGTCAACTGCCCCTTCTGAGTCCGTCAGAAGATATGCCAGTGAGCACAGAATTAGCAAGCTGCATGTCACTCTTCTACGCTCAAGCGACTCCGATGCTGCGGGTTTTGAGTGAAGCTACGTCACGATTTGTTGAAGAACACAAAGAAGTAGAAGTTCAACAAACAACGGAGACATTGGGGACAATGGCTCAAGTATGTCAAAAAATGTTGGAAACTCCGGGTAAGTCATACCCATTTTGATTGGAACTTGTCATTTAAGCTTTAAAATGCGTGCCGCTATGGTTATGCTTACAAAATTGTTTCATTTTATAGGCTTAATTCAGCGATACAGACGGGAGGAAACCCAGTCGTTTGTGTTGCGAGTAATGGTTGGGTTGGTAATACTATACGATCATGTTCACCCAGTTGGAGCTTTTGTTAAAGCTGCCGATGTGGACGTAAGTCTTAACTAGTTTGCTCTGTTGAAGATAAAGTAACTAAAACCGACATTACCTTATGAAACTTTGCTAATGATTTTAATTTCAACAGGTTAAAGGTTGTGTGCGAGTTCTAAAAGAACAACCAATGTCTAGATCAGAGGGACTTCTGAACGCTCTGAGGTGAATAACTGTTCTAGTAGTGTTGTGTCAACCACTATAAATAGGAGAGAGATTATAATGATTTAGAATTGATAAACGGGTGGAGCAGCAAAAAAGGGAGTATCAAACTGTGGCTTGTGGCTACCTCTGAATACCCTGAGCCCCTGAATGCTCTGAAATGGCGAGCTACTGGCTATCGTCTTAAGCTGTCCAGTTACATTTTACATTTCGAATACTCGAATAATCGAATGCTCGTATTTGTAATTATAACCCCATAATCCAGATAGCATGTTACACTGGTCTCCGAGCCTGGACGACAAAATTTTCAAGAGATCTCATATCAGAGACCATCTGCTTTGAAATGTGAACCAACATGTTTTGCTAGAAAGCGTGTTATTCAAGACGTACTTAAAACAAACAAGAAGTTTTATAACTGCTGATACAGTTTTTGAAGTATTTGTTTTCCTTGATTTTTTACGGTCAGATTCATTGGTATTATCGACCAGTCAATACTCCAATCAGGGAATTTGTGAGTTGACACAACACGCAATATTAACTGAATTTAAAGGACAAGTCCGAGTCAGGAATCTCAAAATCTAATGCCATCAACGAATGCTTACTTGTTTTTTATAGATACACTACAAAGCACCTCAATGATGATTCAACTCCAAAGCAAATCAAAACGCTCCTGGCTGCTTAAGTTCCGCCACGAGAGTGTCACATTTCGATTTCCCTGGGATAGCACCAAAAATGATTGTTACTTTCACCTTAATTAACCAATCTACCTATTTTAACATTTTCAACATTATTCTGAGTGAGCAGAGGAACCAAGAACTTTTTGTACGCTCAACTCTAGATACTACATTACTACTTTAAGTGGCATTAAACCTGAATACTTTTCCTGTTAAGTTACCAAACACCCACCAAAATCCAATCATGATTTAGCTTATGTAGTATCATGATCAAGCGGTCTAATTCGATTGCTTTACCTTCAGTTTCAATTCTGACAGGCGTTAGAATACTTTTAGAATTTACTCTTACGTAATTCATTCGTGGAATTGTGTTATTTTTATTATTGCTGTCAGGTTGAATCCAGCTCTAGATATCCTACTACAACTAAGTACGTTTTAATACTATTAACTTTTTGCGCAATATAAAAGAACAGTTAATACATGCCGTAATGGATGTTTACTATAGAACTCAAATGTGGAAGCTTGAAAAAATTCACGTATGATATCTTTAAGAATTGAGATTATTAAGGTGTAAAGGCGTCCGTACAAATTTTGAGCACAATTATTGTTAGCTTCGCGGTTTGAATGTAAATAGTGATAATTGATAATAATGTGAAAAGGCAACCTACGTTCATAGCTTCAACCAATTTTAACGAGTTTCCTTGTATTATCTATAATATCTATATTAGTATTATCACCAGTATGTACCATTGGTAATAGTAATTATTATTAAGTTTACATTATTGGTTAGTTCACGTAAATTTCTAAGTAACTCTTCACATGGTGAATTCGCTAAGAAATTTGTTTAGTCACAAACTTTTGAATGTAACATTCCTGAATTTGATGCTTCCCCAAGCTGTTTATTATGTACGTTGTGCTAGTATTAAGTATTTTAATACTTTGTTGACCTCACAATAGGGATTTTGTTTTGATTCACGAAACCGGTACCATAAAAATGGTTATTGATACTTTAGTTTAATTACCTTGACTGTTAGGCGCTTTCAAGAATAATTTCTTCCCTTACTTGTGAGCAAGTATTACCTCAGTATTCTCCCTTTTTTGCAGAACTTTGCGATTTGCTGTACTCCTGCATACGCTATTTTATGGATTGCGTAAGAAATGTAATATTCGTGTACATAAGCATTGGAAAATGAAAAATCTCCGGAATGGATATGTGAGGTACTGAAATTGATAGTCATTATGTATAAGCAAGTAGTTGTTTAAAATATACTTGAGTCACTTCTATGAAAATATTACGTAATTACCTGATTATTGCTACAACAAGCAAAGTACACTCCAACTTGAAGCCAATTAATGTGATGACTAAAAAATTCCATGTAATTTAAATTAATGAAGGAAGAAAAGAGTAATACCTAAATTATTAAATACTTTAAGTCATTGTATGAAAGCCAGTTTATTTGAGAATTTTTAGTAGGTATGTTCGACCAGGTCTAAACAACATGTTAGATCATCCGCTGATTGTCTTTGCAACATTGGCAGAGGATTAACTCGATTAACTTTTCACTTTTCCAGATTTTACCCGGATAGGGCACGTAACTAACTGAGCACGTCACAACTTGTATTCACAATTAATAATTAATAATTCTAATGATTGTAATGAACTACTTTTACACAATGCACTGCACGCAAAGAAACAAACATATGGCATTCTGCAAGATAGATTGGGAATGTATAATAATACTACTTCTATGTTACTGTTGGCTTATAAACTTGTTATATGTGCAAACGAGAAAATTATAACTACCAGATGTACAAATTATGTGGCAAGGTACATTTTCCAAATTTTCCAACATGTACTGCGATGTAGCTTCAACGATTGAGATTTTATATGTGTGCTACACAATGGAAATAAAAACTTCTTGACCAATCTGTAATAATTCGATTTATTCAATCCACACTTTCATTTAACATAATAAATTCTCAAGTAAAATCTGAAACTATAAAGCTACCGTCGCTTATCAAAATCCGTTAATGGCATGCAACCGTCATTGACTTCACGAAAGGTGTCCTCCAACACTAGGTTCAATACAGTTTATGAAAATCAAAAGTTAAACAATTTCTCTAAACTTGTAAAAGCTCCACTTTGAGGTAACACAGAACTGGGCATCTCAATGTTAACCTGCAGAAGCGCATAAGTGAGATACAGTCATACTGTACTACCTTAACATCCTGATAGGTCCACAGGTTCCTTAAAAACAACTGACCGGTAATAATTTAATTCTTTAATGCTCTCCTCTATGTCCGACATGGTACGATGAGCAAACACTTTCGCAGGAGCGTTGCTAAAATCTTGGGGATACCACCGGCGAGCTAATTCCTTAATAGTGCTTACATCTATATTCCTGTAATGGAAGTGATTATGGAATCTTGGCATGTATTTCTGTATAAACATTCTGTCTGCATGAATAGAATTCCCCGCCATCGGGCATGAACCTGAAAATAAATTACGGAAATAAAAGCTAGACCTCACAGAATTTCACAAACTTTAAACACAGGTAAAACAAAAGTAAAACGAATACTCATGTACCTGGCTTGGTGTGTAAAGAAACGAAGTCCAACAGAATACTTTCAGCTTGTTCCAAGGTTAAATTACTCGTCCGACAACTTTCTGTCAATCCACTCTACAAAAAAGAAAAAAATAGTGCAATTTTTATGTACACTCTAAAAAATAATTTTGAAAATCAACAGGATTTCACATCAAAATCTTTGCACTCGGAAACCTGCTACAATTTAACGGGTTCCCCTGTTAATTATATAATTTTTACATAAATTTAACAGGGACCCATGTAATTCTACAGGGTTCCCTGCTAAATAGCAGATTTCCAAGTGCAAAGATTTTGATGTGGAATCCTGTTAAATGGCCTGGTTAATTTTTTACTGTGATAATAGCTGGAATATGTATTACTAACTGTCTGGCTTTCAATCACGAGCAGTGATATTCCTCAGGCTTTTATACGACTCCAACTTATAATAACCGAATGTAACAGTAATTCTTGGTGCTATTCGTAAACTAGCTTAACAATTTTATATGTGTAAACTGTAAACCCACTTCTCCATGATGCTGCGTACACCAAGTATCCATAGAATCTAAAATTTCGTCCGAGGTTTTAATAATCAAGGAATCCTGCCTTGCAATAGTATCAAGTTTTGGTCCCGTAATTATACACGCGATTTCCATAATCGTCTGAGAATTGACATCTAGTCCAGACATCTGAAAAATCACAGATATATACACATCTGCCCACTGACCAGATATTGCTAACAATTATATCGAAAAAACAAATCTGATCTTCGATACCTCGCAGTCCACCCATATTATAGCATCTGACGTAACCTTGGCACTCATTTTCTCCCGATTTATCAAACTCCGTGCGGCAGTAGCAACATTACCAATCTTGTCGGTAGGAGATGCTCTCGTAACGAATTTCGGAGGATTTATTACACTACGACGTGACAGCAACCTGATTTCACTTGATTCTTCCCTAGACCAACCCCACTTAAACGTACTCACGCTTCCTTTGATTCTTTTGCGTCCACTGAGTTTGAGTCCACTTCCTAGACGGTTAACTACCGATGCTAAAATTACTCCAGACCGGTAGGTCATCCCCTGCAAATACAAAACAAATAACAACCCACATCAGGACCTTACTTCTCTAATGTCACTCTAACACCTGACCTCTCCAGTCCATTTGACGTCAGACATTTATCGCCAGCACTACGCATATATCGCTAGTGCTGAAAACTTTACAATTAATCAACCCACTTGACTCATTCCCCACACTTCTCCGCTTTTAATTCTCCAGGCCCATTTACCCTACTGTCCTCGGTTATAACTCCAACCTTCCCTTTATTTTTAACCTTTTCCCTCAATCTTCATGGCAGTTTCTACATGTAATTATTACCTTCAAATTACTTCGGACATAATAAATCCAAGTTAATAACAAGTGCGTCTTCTGCTAAAAAAAATTATCTTTCCCATGTATCCCATCCCAAAATTCAACTTACACAACATACAGCAAATCGCCAATAATCCGTTTGTACTTTACTATACACTCTGAAACACCCTCCTCCTCTCAATTCTTCCCCAATACCCATGTCCCCCCCAGGCACTATGTATAATAATATATCAACATGGTCCATCTGGTTCATTACCTCTTGAAGTTACTACATGCTTAAATATCAAAATTACATACTATATAACTATATTCATAATAAAATTATGGTTATCCATCATTCACTTTCGCCACCAACGCTTAACTCTCCGCACAAAATTCAAGTGAGTTTATAAGATATTGCCTGTAGGATTTAATTGTCAGAGTTACAACGTAGTAAATAAATATTTATTCCCCTCAAATCAATAATAATAATAACATTTATACATTCATTACCTCCCGTCAGCAAATATTTATAGTGCTACAAATTATTACAATCCGGAAGTGCTTGAAGGTTTATTTTTTAGGTTTAATTTCAATGAACAAATAATGGGTCTCATAAAATAGTGCACTTTTTCAGCTTTTAATTCATGTGAGGTCTGGACTGTAGATATTTGTGGTTTCGTGAACTCCTGTGTAAAGCTTGCCGTTGTTGGATTAATAATAATTCGTTATTGCGACATTGTTATTGTTGGGTTATTTTTTCTTGTTTAACTTGTGTGTCCGTGGATCGTGGAGTGGAATTCGTGGATCATATATATCGTGTGCGTGCTAAACGTGAAAGTTAGAAACTCGCGGGAGAGAGTTGTTAAGATGACCGGCGCAGAAGGTGGAACGCCATATTTCCTCTTGTCTATCTCCATTCGCCATATGTGTGTTATGGGATTGGGAGAGTTTTGTAATGCGACGAGGTGAATCAAGTGTCTACACATCAAAACTCCATTTGTATTTATTTAAACTGGAATTCACTACTGTTTTGAATAGAGAGTGAGAGAGACAGAGAGAGGATTAAAAAAATCAGAAGACATCAAAGGTTTTACCAAACAATTAAAATATTCCATCGTTGAATTTTAAAAGAGTGAGATCCAACATCCAACCTCCATTATATACATAATATAAAATACAAATATCCTCTGTACGGATCACTATAGAAAATAAGTAATAATTTTGAGAAACATTGTATAAACTATTTACCAATTTTGTTGTATTAATAACGTTCGTTAAACTCTCGTGACTCGGGACTAACCATTTAAAGTATAGTTAGTTGTAGAGGAAGTTATACGTTTTGTAGACAAATTTCGCAGAAGAATTCAGACGGAGGGAGAAAGAGAGAGAGAGGGAGAGAGAGAAAGAGGAAGGGAGAGAGATTCAAGGTAGAGAGGAAGGAAAACGAAGGAAGGACGAATATTTGATGATTTAGGAAGGAGCTATTTCTTGTAAGGCTAGCTTTGAATTTTAATTTTTTTTTGAAATTTAGTCATGGAATTAATAACTTGATTGTTAACGTTAAAAAAACTAAAGAATTTGTATTACAAAACGAATCTGTACTGCTGTACTTGTTTCCTTACATAAGTATAAATATGAATGGTTGCAAAACAGACAATAAATTTGAAATTCGTTAACATACCACTAAAAAAAACTTGGGAAATAACAAGCTGAAGCAACGATCAAGTGTTAGTTGTTATAAACAAGTCCCGTGCCATCATCAACAACCTCAGAGACATCCGAGGTTCTGACCCGAACGCAGAGGATTGTAGACGGAAGCGTTACAACAGCTCTAAAGAAAAAGAAATTGCGAATTAATTAATGTTTTGATTGATTATCAAAGAAAAAATATACATCACATTAGCCATTGTACTTGTTGACACCATATACGGAGGCGGGAGTCACCATGAGCGTGATAATTAGACTTCAAAACTTACCATTGTCAGCGAATTCGATTGACATTCGGAATTTCTTTCGTGGTTTGGGGATACCTGATGGAGGGGTACATATCGTCGGGGGATCGGAAGGCGATGCATTCATTGCTTTCAGTACGGATGAAGACGCGCGTCAAGGAATGCAACTGTCGGGTACTTGTCTTAAGGACTCACCGGTCAAACTTTTTCTCAGCTCACGCAACGAGATGTACAAGGTTCATTACATTCAATTTTATTACCTACTCACATCTGTCGCCCTTAATCGCTGGCTGCGGAACGATTTCCTCCCAAAACAATTTATTGAATTATCATCTTTTTTAATCATATAATTTCCAGGATAATGTTTAAAACTTGGTTATGAGTTGATTTTAGATTGATTTCCTTTACTATGTACACCGTACACCCTGTGGCCACAGGAGTGCCATTTTATTCGTATAGTCCCCAGCTCATATACAGCTTTTCTAGGGCTGCCAGACGTCCCGGAATGATTTGTCAAAGTCCCTTATTTTCGAGTTACATCAAGGACACAAGTGTCCTGGACTCGTATACTTAAAACCTACAATCAGTTCGCAATCACATAAGTAGATTTTTTAATATATTGATTTCTTGGATGTATTTACAAATTTTACAGTCACATGTAGCATCTGATAGTAGCATGAACTGTACTTATTACATTCGAAAAACTTGTCAACAACATTAGAATCACTGATTTATTACATATGCCCGCCATGTTTGTGCTTTGACATCTACTATGGGATCAGACATTCCAAGTGACAGGATTCCTGAATGATTTGAACTATTTTCATATTTTGATGACTGAGCAACATGTAAGGATGATGAAATAGTTACCCCAAGCAGTATTATTCGCGTCATACTAATATTTTCGAAGCGTTGTTGTCTTAAAGCTGATTTCTGTCAATACTGAAACACGAAATGACTATGTTCACACATTTTCGCTGACTCCTCTGGATACAAGTATGAGAAGAAAGTTTAGTTGATTCTTGCAAACTGTTATATAGCATCAATTCCAGCGTGTCAGAGAAGTGTCAGTGGATGCAATGAATGAATCACTTACGGCGAGTGGAGAAAGCACTAATATTTTGCACCACTGATCTATCAATAGTAACTCGCCGTGAATATTTATTATTCGTTGGAGATACATTGGGTACATAATCCTTCCAAAATCTTGTCATTTTTATAAATACTGTATTTGCAGGGACAGTTGTTGGGAATTTCAACGCAAATGCATACATTGTGACATTTCGACGATTGCAATGATTTAGGTTAAATGAGCCAATAACGTTTGTAACATTCGTACACAGTACATTATTTCTTGCTGCATTGTATTTGAATGACATAATTAGATGATCCGCTTGAACCAACGTACTGTTTTACAGAGACCAACCGAATGGAAAGTACACTTAAGCTTGTTCAGTTCTTATAACGCATACCGATGTTGAAACTATGTCCCCCAAAGTCACAAGTTTGTGTGAACTGCGTATTTGCATAATATGCACGAATAATTATTGCTCGGTTATTACGACCTTCCAATCTGGCAGCCCTACAGTGCGGTAATCTCACGAGATTTGGCCTATATGCGTCAGCTAACACTATGCGCACTCATGGCAATTACCTAATGATGTGAAAACGCCATGGAAATTATGTACTACTTACTTAAAATGAGCGTTTTTATTCGTAGTTTACGTTCCATGATAATGATAACGGATTTAGTACTTCTCTAAAACGAATATGTAAAGAATGAACTAACGTTTTGACTCCTTTCCATAATGTTTTGGTCATATTCAACTAGGTAATAGAGCAAGCTCGTCAGCAAGCTTTGGGACTGATGCCGGCTTCATCATCAAGTAGCTCACCCACCGAAAACTCCCCTTTACCTTCATCACAACCGAGTCAACAAACGGCCTCGAATGCAAGCATTCACTCCCAGAGTAACAGTAATCTGCCTCTTTCAATGGCCTCAGCAGGGAATTCCATGTTATCGGGCTTAGGCCTCGGTTACCCTGGTAGCAATAGCAACAGTAATCCACCTATCTCATTCCCAGGTATTGGAGGTACCATTGGCAGTAGTAGTGTTTCATTAGGCCCGACCAACTTTTCGGGTGCCATCGGCAGTCAAGGAAACGGAGTCAGTGGATATCCTTCGGTATTCTCTCCACAACAGTCTGCGGGCCCTCCTTCAGGCCCCAACAGTTTAGTAGGCCCTAGAAATATGAATCCCATGAGTCAGATTTCTCAAAATCCCTTTGTCATGTCACAATCCTCGTCTGCAAATAACATTCCGATAGGATTTCCAAGCTCTTTGCCCAACGGTCCCATGAGTAGTAATATGATGGGTAATGCTGCAACCAACCCAAATTTAATTGGGATGCCCAGTTCAAACATGCCAGGTTTATCCGGCTCCACTCAATTTGGCCTGGCAGGCAATAGGATGCCTATGTTAAATTCGGTGTCCGGAAGTCACCCAGGTGGAATCATTTCTCCCTTCTCCATGGGACAGGTTCCTCAAAGCGGTTATTCAGGACTAAATCCTAACTTAATGAGCTCAGCGAATAATAACATCGGCAATGGAACCCACACTGGTGGACCAATGGGGGGTAACCAAGTCCGACCTAATTTTCACCAGAATAATGCTTCCATACCTAACAGAGATAACAGAAGACTAGGTGATAGACCAGTCAACAATTTCGGCAAAGCGAATGCTGGGCCAATGGTGGCTATGAGGGATAGAGACAATATGGGGTTTAATCCAAGGGCTGTTGATAGGGACACCCGTGGTAGGGAGAGAGAACGGGGTGAGCGTGGTAAAAGAAGTCAGTCTCGATCAAGAGAGAGGAAAGATGCCAGGTAGGTCAAGTCAGCTTTTCATCGCTCAATTATTATTTCCCATCTACACGTTAAAAAGCCATGACACTCTCTGGTATTAAAAAATATTACTCATGACGTGACGATCGACCCACCATTATGCCATTTTTCCATACTTCACCGTTGCTGTGTATTTGTACGAAAATCCTTGCAGTTAATTTTTTACGTCGTTAATTAGTAATTGGACAAGGGCTCGTAGAGCCTGATGTTTAGTTATAATTCTCTTAAGGACCACGAATATAATTACCATAGCGATCTACTCAGTTCTTGCTTTATTATTAGCTGATTCAAAGAAAAACATTAAACGAACTAGCACTGAACCTACTCTCGTAATCCTCAGTTATCACGAAGCGGAATTGTAAGGTGACAACAAGTTTTATAGAGTCCAAGGAGAATATCAGTACGAATAATGAATAAAGATAAGGAATTAATATATACAAGCGGATTCTTAATGAAATGGTCCGAGTCCGAGGTGGCAATCTCAATTAGTACATGCTTGAGGTCCTGACCAGAATCAAGGACAATTAATAACAAAACATTCAAGGGTGCGGAGGGTGGGTATTAATTATATTCGTGGTCCTTAAGAGAATTATAACTAAACATCAGGCTCTACGAGCCCTTGTCCAATTACTAATTCTCTGTCAGGACCACTCATATAATTACCATAGCGACGTTTGAAGCATACCTCAATTGATTAATAGAGTTCCCCGAACTCCGTGGAGTATGCGGGTGACAAAACAATCTCATGATTGAAAACATTCGAATTAGTTCAGTCTGCTGAGTACTGAATATCTAGGCCACTCACAACTTTCAACTTAGCTTAAGTGGTCGAAGATTTTCGTGTTGAGTGGGCTTTAAAACTAGATGTGTCAATTCCGGGAAGCTTTCAGTATTTCTGCTAACCACCTGTCAATAGTAACGAAAGACATATGACGATGGGGTCCTTGAAAGGAGAATATAAGA
>JAQFXU010003563.1:0-15893 GCA_034693705.1 Spatulosminthurus flaviceps | reverse complement strand
CACAACCAAACCGTCCTCTTATTGCATCCCTCTCATCACCTTTGGCATCACTATTGGCAACCATCTATCATCAAGCTGCACAACCCCTCATTTATATTTGCAATGTATCCCTGTAATAAGCTTAACGTTTTTGCTGCAATAAATATTGTACACATTTTTTTTATTAATTGTCATTAAACTGTTTGATGTCTAAAAGCTTTTCGAAGGGAACAGCTACAGGAGTTTTCAGAATTGAGGCAAAAGTTATGAAGATTTTAGAAAATCACCGTATTTTTCCAACAAATCCAATACCACACCATTTGACCAACCGAATCCAATAACAACTTCGTATTCTCCACCTCCCCCGTATGAACCAGGCTGGGCTGCATCGTACTGTAGCATAAAAGTGAAATAAAAAAACGTGTGACACGGCGTTAAAATAAAGCCCGACTCAGGTAGGAAAACTACCTAACCCGAAAACCGCACTTGAATTTCTAGACAATGATTTTATAGTAAAATGGAATACCTTTTCAAACATGGTATTATTATGAGTTCGGTAGGTCAGGTAATTATTTGAAATCCACTTCTGAGCTGTTTCTTTAGCTATCCTCATCGCATCGGGATTGCCAGTAGCCTCCAGAGACTCGATAAACCAGTGATTATGTGGTGCCCAAGCATTGGGAAAGTCCCATTGCTCTTCAGTATTCTCTAAAGACGAAGGGATTCCTCCTTTGAAAGAAAGCACCTTTTCCCGCTCCAAATATTCGAGAACCCTCGGAGTTTTGGTGGTCATAGAATTTAGGCCCAGGATCAATGGTAGGATATTTCCGGGAAAGAATTTAGTGTTATGGCCACGCCGATTTTCGAGGGTAATGTAATCGAACCAAGAGCCCATAGTTTCGTTCCAAAATACCTTGTTAATGGTTTTTTCCCAAGTACGTGATATTTTCCAATAGTGTTTGGCCTTATTAAGGTGTCCTAGCTAAAATTTTGCAATTTAATTATTGTGAAAATTTTGAGATTTATTTTATTGTAAATTTTCTATGATATTTGCAGTCCTTTACCCAGAAATGAAATCTGTACATGATAAGTGCGTTTCTTAAGATGAGGACGTTTAAATCCACGGGAATGATTTGACGAGCTTTGGTGTCCTTGAGTGTTCCGATTTCTGAAATAAGTTCGCAGGTATTTTAACTTTATTTGCTAATAATTAATGATTACCTGGCATTTTAAGCCTACCTGAAGGATTCTCAGGTAGAAACCATCGGTAAGAAAAATCTATCCCAGATTCCGCGGCAGTCTTTAAATTTTCATACAGTTCCGTTCTCTCAGCGGGACTGGACAGGTCCGAGGCAAGCTCGTAGTCCTCCCTGAAAAACAAAATATTTTTCCATGGAATTTTAGCAGACTTGACTCAATTTTCGCTTTTCTTGAATTTTTTCTAAATTATTGCCAAGGTTTGAAAAATAAAGCGAATTTTCTCACACGTATGACTCCGGCCGAGGACCGTCAAGCTCCACATTGTACCTAACCACAGTATAATTTACTCCGTCCACTTCCACAGCCAAACTCCGATTATTCATCCAAAATTCAAACTCTCTATCCAAAGAGGAAATATGTTTCCGTAAAAATGTCCTATTCCTCGTAAAATCCATGTAATCCTTCACCATCGGAATGAGCAGAGGAGGTTGAGATCTTTGATAATAAATCCTGCCCCCATTTGGAATGAACCCAAATTCATTCACCTGCTGAATGAAATTCTCCAACATTCCCCTCACCGTTGAGGTCATTTCACAATGAAGGAGTCCCCTTAAGATCCAAAACTGATCCCAATAATAAAATTCCCGGAATCTTCCCCCTGGGACCACCACTGGTTTATCTACGTAAAGCAAAGAATATCTTTCAGGTCTTGCTTTCACATCCGGACTTATCTTACGTCCCAGCTCCCACCAAAATGAATTTAATTCCGATGCAAAGGTCCTGAGTTCTGGGTTACGGATTCTTTCTAAAAATTTGGGTGACTCAGTCCAATCTGGAGGAATCCAATTTTCTATGTCCGAGCCGGCTGGAAGGAAATTTTCATCCACGAATTTTTGCAATTCTGGTCTGGATGGATTTCGGCCATGTGTTAATAGTAATCGATCAAAGTTCTGTTTAACCACGTCGGGGTCAAATTTTAATGGCATGTCTACAAATTCCTTGGAATCCCCATAAATTTTTGCTTCTTGGACCGTATGGAGTAGGTCACCGTAGCAGTAGATCTCGCTATGGTATAATGTCAGCCATTAAAATATTTTCAAGTAAAAAGACATTATTTTGTTAAAAAGTTTTTGTCACTTGTCACCAATATATAAATAGCAAGTTTGAAATGGTGCAAAATTATTATTTCCACATACCTCTCACAAGGTGGTCTAACATTTTCCTCAGCAGCCCCAATTAATGCTATGACCAATATTGCCAAAATCTTTTGAAAAACCCACATTCTCCTAGCCCCCAAAAAAATTACCGGGAAAAAATTCTTGGGTCTTTCCTCTTGCAAAAACTCGATAGAACTTATTGCAAAATGTAAAGGTAGGACATTTTATCCTGAAAAAATTAGCTCAGGCAGAGAAAAACAACTTTGTTTTTTTGCTCTTAATTTGCCAAAATTATTATTTTACATGCTTGAACTCAAATTACTGTAGTGCTAGGAAGCAACTCTTTAAAGTGATGGGTAATTGCATTTCCAATATACGTCATGTGTTTATCAAAATTGTAAATTATGCAATTTAACCAAATGCATTTTTATTACAATAAAATCATTGTTATCTTTTGACAAATGTAATTATTGTTTGACAGGTAGGTTAAAATCCCTATACATTTTATAATGCCTTTAAATGATTGAACAATTCAGTACTAATTCATGTCTCTGCATCTCATCAGTGGAAAAAAGTATGACGTGAAAAACCTATTCCTTGTTTTGGCGTCATGCACTGAAATTCGTTGAGTGACAGGTAAATTATTCGTGATGGGAAAATCTCCATTCATAATATTTTCCAGATCAGTGATGTTATTTACGAGCGTGACGCACTAAAATAGAACATACATTCACTTTTAGCAGAGGCAATAAAATTCACTTTTCACATTTGTGAATTCATACCAAATTGGTCTTAACCAAAATTTCAACTGAAAATACTCAAATTTTGAAGGAAATGTGACACACCGTAAATTCTGGCTCTTGTCAAACGACGTGTTCCATGTTCCTATGCGTATGTTTTTATGTACTTGTGTCAATACATAAAACGTTGGCAAGCTATAGTTCATAATGGTAGAGCCGGCAGTGGGAAGATGAACTGGGATCATTGGAGCAAGTTTTTGGGGCAAATTAAGACATAGTTAAGTTAACAGACCTACTATTTGTATTTATAAACTATGTGATGTGTAAAATTATTGAGGATATAAAATCATTGCCTTGAATAGTTTCCATGCACAGATTTTATTGCAGCATTTGCATATACACTCATCATACTTTTAAACACACAATAAGACACAGCAATAGGTAAGCATACGAATTTTCCAACTTTAAATATAATCAGGTTTAATGTTATCTGCGTATTCAGCTCTATTTAAGATGGGAGAGAAGACGCATGATACGTAGTAATAGGCTGGGAGAGGGGGCGGTGTGGAAGTGCGGCTACTAATTGCGCATGCGAATTCCGTGGCGCTCTTCCAAATCAGCTGAGCCGCATGTTGTTGTCGGTCATCCCATACCGGTGGGATGGCGTAGCTGAGGTATTCACTTTCAAGCCGATACCAAGACCAAAGAGCCCCACGATACATTTGTGAGGGACTGAAGACTGGAGGTACTTCAAATCGGATAAAAACTTCACTGGCACCAGCAGATGTCGCAGCAGGACAAGCGTTTGGAGTGTCGTCTGTAACTGGAGTGACTGGCGTTATTGGCAAATCCGATGGAATTGTTTTCTGAGTGGCGTGGTAGTTGGCGCATGTTTGGGCTAGTGTTTTCAACTATTAAATTAAATCATACGGGATTATGCATTATTCAACTGGGAAAAGAATTACACCAGACAGCTTTAGCACAAATTGCGTAAAATTTATGAAAAGTTTTGCTTAATTTTGTATATGAGCTAAATTTTTGTGAAGTTTGGAAAATTTAGTGACATTTTGTCCAGTTTTGCAAATCTTAGCGGATTTTAAATGTACTGTAAAATTTGCAAGGTTTTGTAAAATTTTGTAAAATTGCAAGATTTTGTAAAATTTTGCAAAAGTTTTGTAAAAAATATTCTGACTTAATAACACATTACAATTGATATTTGACTTTATTGTAAAAATATTACCCTGTCACTGAACGCTAACAATGGAACACCGTGGGTTATTCGCAAACCATCAAGAATATGCTTGGCGACGTTATCAGCTGAAATGATTAACAATATCATGTATTTTAAAATTACAAAGAAATATCTAATAAAAAATACATGTTAAAATATATTAATTTTTTTAATGAAAAAATCCCTGTTTCCTTACCCGCTTCTGGAGCTGCCCAAACGAAATGAAAGGACCAAAGGCCTAAACACAGAGGAAGAAGAGACTTCATAATTGAGCTTAATCCGCGATGCCAAAAACTTGTACTGGTGTTGAATTATTGTTTGCAGGGGATTTTATTAGGAAGAGTTTAAGTGGATTTTTCCACTTGATCCATTGACCCAAATATTCACAATCCTTTTGATATTTTCCGACCTAAATTGCTTTTCCCATGAAGCATGATAGGGTTCCAGGTAAAGGCTGGAGATAAAAATCAATTCTAAATATTTACTTTTAAGTGTAACATCAATCCTCAATTAACCTCACCTCCATGTCAATTATCTGTCAATGTTATTTAAAAGTTTTTTAAATTCAAAGGTGATTAAAATCTTATTACCATAAAAATAAATACAAAATGATGCGTGTACATATGTAATTTGGGAGAAAAATAAAAATTCATGACAAAATATTATTTGTTATGTCACACAATAATTGGCAATTTTAATACGTCATTCGAAATTAGCATGCACATGTTTTGTGAATGATATTTTTGGTGCTAAAAATCCTGATTTTCTCATGGAAATACATACACCAAATTAGGTTTGATAAGAATTTGCTAGTCTCATTCCATTAGTCTCTTACTTACACATAAAAAGAATAACCTGGCGTCCACGAATATGTACTCTGTAAAAACTTGTGATAATATGATAATGCTTTCAAGCTATAGCACAATAAATATTTATCAGAGCTCTCCATGAAAAATTAAATGATATAATTTTCTCTTCAAATTGTGAAGTCATTGGTAAAAATAGATTTATTATTGTAACTTTCTTACATTTCCTACTATTTATAAGGGGCTAAGCTATTTGGGAGCAATGTATTGTAAACTGACAATTTAAGGTAAGGCATTTTGATGCATTTGTTAATTAATTGTTTAAATTTTTTTTTTAAATGCTGACACCAGGGATGACAGGAGTTTTGCAAGATTTTTGAAAAAAAAACAATATTTGTATAACCATTAGCACTATTTCCAAAACAAATATTTTCTTCGTAAATTTTATCAAAATTTATTTTTATTACAAGGAATTTTCACTCCCTAAAATTCGTGGAGTTCGAACGAATTTTATTTTTAGCACTTTTTACAATTAATAAATTATTATTCTTCTACAATTGGCAATTTCATGCTTTTACTCGGCCGAAAAATAGATACAACAATGTACAGGAGAGGGTATAATTCATCAAACGTCATGAGAACGCTTCGACCCTTAAAAATTTAACGGGAATTGGGAAGCGCATGTGACATCAAAATTTCCCAAACTTGAATATTTCTACATACACAATATCCAAATCTATTTAATATTTTTGACTATTTATTGTATTGGAAAATACATTTTAATTAGCCAATTCCCCAATAATTTTTAGTATCTTGCCGTTGTCGGTATTCTTAAGAGCAAGTAGAAACGGCTCCTCAATGGCCTCTTTTGTCCCGATGTAATCATAGATAATTACATTCTTCTCATAATTCGTGCTCACCGCCTCCTATGATGAGATAAATAGGATTTACGGAATATGTGCACATTTGTATTGAATTTCAGCTTTTAAAATGTAACAAATCATAAAACAAAAAATTCCCCATCTTTTTTTGTAAACTTACAATTTTTTGTAGTTGAAGCCTGGTCAAAACACCCTTTGCATTTAATTCACGTGCGAGAACGTTTGAGTCTATAGTTTCCATGCATAAATCTGGGAGTCTCGTTCGTAAGAATTCTCTGTGAGTATTATCTGCTACATCTTTGGCTCTTATCACTCCAAGTTTTAAATTTACCCTCCTTAGAAGCTCTTGAATTTCAAGGTTTGCGCTTGGAGTTTCCGTTTTGGAACTTTCTGTGGAGATAAATTAAAAATTTTTTTTTACATATGGCAACTTATTACAATTGTTATGTTTCCATGCTACAGGCTATATCGTTATAAGTGTTGAATATGATAAACTTATTCGTACCTGGTAAATCCCCAGCCATTATTGTTATAGAGGTGAGAAAATGTGTAAAAGTGGAAAACTCAAGCAGATTGAAAAATCGTTGGGATTTTAGTACGGGCCTTGGAACTCAAATGCACATATGGCAAGGATAGGAATATCACTGGTTATTCATGCGGTGCAACACGTGCAGTCTTTTTATAAGTCTTTTTATAAGGCAACGCTAATTTAAATTACGTTAGATTATGCGATAGTGGCGTGGCATGATTTGAAGTGCTTTTCTCCATACAGTACTTTCTCTTTCAAAGGGCACCCTCAACAAATAAATCTTTAGGGCCCGGAATGAGCTCATTTTCTATGTTGTCTACATATATGTAAAATACCTCACGATTATTGTATTGGAACTGAAATATCTCTGATTTGGGCCAAAAATTTTAGTCAAATGTACCAAAAAATTTCGACCAAAAATTTGAAATAAAAAGAATTTCTAAAATTATAATAAGCTCACCAATGAAAATTTAGTACGTTTGGCAAAAGCTAAGCCGAGATAAATTCACGATGTGTTAATATTATCCTTCATGTATTTCTGAAAATAATGCAAAAGTTTAAAAACATTTACCCAAGCATTTAACCCTTTTATGGACTGAAAGTTAAGCATGATCTATGATTTTATACATTGTATTTGGTATACTATTTACTATGGTTTTTATGCAAAATTTTTATCCACAGGACTGGAATGGAATATGCAGCTCCAATAGTTATGCATCTCACTATGGTCAAGTGAGCCATTTTTTTGGGCTGCCAGTATTTGTGAGATTTACTGTTGTATTAATTCTCGTCCAATTTTCTTCTAAAGTAAAGGAACAGCGGGGGTAAATTTAACAATAATTTATACCTCTTATGACTGTTCTTTTATTTATGCAAATTTGGAATATTATTTGACAAACAAATCGGACAAAGAAATCAAATCTCTGAATGCATACAAAATCCCAGTCTTTCTTAATTGAGAATTTACTTGGCCAAATCCCGAATATGTAATACCGAGAACCTTAACATTGTCCGTCTTCTTGAGAGCAAGTAGAAATGTCCCCTTAATTTCCTCTTTTGTCATGATATAGTCGTGGATCAGAAAGTTCTTATCATAATCCATGGTCTCCGACTTCTGTGGTAAAAGCATAACAAAATTCACGTATTGGCACTGCGTGTAATTTATGAATCATTTTTTCCAGTGAATGTGTCATTAGAAAGCGACCAAAATGAAGAAGACAACATATAAAAAATATCTCGGTTGTTATTTCTACATATTTTAGTCCAATGCAAGTTGATTCATCCGTAGATTACAAAAATTATGGGAAGAATAAAATTTCAGGATGTTCAATAATAAATAATTATTGTACAAAAAAGTGTGTTGGTTTTAATTCTCAAAATTGAGTCATAAGTGCTTCAATTTCAAAAGCTGTAGCTTTGCATCGGTCAATAATTTTATTGTAGGTCATTCGGTAACAATTTAAGCTTGATAGGTAAAATTTGATTTGCATGGTTGCAAATTTTTGTCTTGCATTTTTGCCCTCTGTGGATCCCAATGTAATATGTATGAGTCAATTATTATTCAGTTTTTTCGGCCGAGACTTCTGTTAAAATCAAACAAATTTTTAGCAACATGGACGGGCATTTTTGCCACACTTTTAATGTTTCTAAAAAGAGCACACATTCAAGTGACAAAAATTATTATGATTTAATTTTATCGCTTCAAAATCCTTACTCCATGTAAAAATCACGAGGATTTTTTAAACATTCAAATTTAATTTGTTTGTTCACGGATTAAATCGAGGATATTTTCGTTCCCGGATTCTGCCAAGGCCGGAAGGAGTTTTAGAATTGCTCTTTTACGAATCACAATACCGTAAATGAGATAATTTTTGTCGTAGCGCAACCGCTCGTTTTTCTGTGAAAAACATATTATGGGACATGATTTTTCTGTGAAACAAAATCAAAATTCATGAAAAAAACATTAATAATTAAAATAATTAATAAATTGTTAAAGTACAATTTCTTCCTTTTGATAGTCACTGATCACTTTTGCGTCATAAAGTTTATGAGCCAATTGATCCGGGCTGGAAGTTTCATTATAAAATGTCGTCAAATTCCCGCGGAAAAACTCTTCCTGTGGATTGTTCACCCCCGTGAGCTGGATGGCTTGCAATTTTACCTCCACTCTCCTGCCCAGTTCCTCAAGATCTTGATCCATGGGATTGGCATTGGCAGAGGATCTTGTGGATGAATTTTGATGAGCTGCGTGGTTACCATCCGGTACAGTAGTATTAAAATTGTTAATGACTTGACCTGCAATGAGGTTGCCGCCGACTTTAAAGCCACCTTCGTAGTTTGGAGGGTTCATTGTAAACGCTCAGCAAGTTTGGTAATGTTAACTTTGCCCTATAGAAACTTTCTATGTGAGAAAGGCGTAGCAAAAATGTAGAGTTGTGGACAGAGAGATAAAAATTTGTAATCTCACTCCCCACTTGAAATGATGGCGCCGGTTAGGTTGAAATCCCATGTGAAGGCACAGTGTTCATTATTCCCGAAGAAAATGACATGTAAATTTCTTGCCAGCGGAATCCTACAAAAATTGAGATCATTTAAAACAAAATGTATATCCTAATGTTATTTTTACAATTTATTGCATTACGCCTATCGTTGCTCATAAAAAGCTTACCAATGTATAAATACTCCGCTGCGCTGGTTATATGCTTCTTTACCTGGAATGTCAAAATACGGACGTTCATTTTTTCCATAAAATTTATTATTGTGCCAACCCTGCCAACAGCCTCAGGTTGACTGCGACTACGGATTAATCCAATGTAAATATTATTGAGGCTCCACGTCGTACTGTGTACCAAATGTAAAATGTATCTCACAAGCAAACATTTTTTCTTGTCACTCCCTCACCTTTACATACATGGTCATAATGGTCAAAATACTGTCATTGATCCTCCCAAAACCCTTTTGTATGGTTTTAAATCTATTCTCTATTGTTTTACTACAAAATCAATCTTTAGGTATGTACAAAGCGCAGCACGGTAATCGCTCAAAAGCTGGAAACTGGTAACCTTCGGATACAACAGAAGTTTGATTCTTATGATGGAAGAAAATTGGTTGGAGTTTACGTTTAGAATTTAAATTTTTTTAAACTAAACGCGCAATATCCCGCGCTTTGGACATCCTTCATGTGCTCAAGAAGGACATGTCATTCTAGCGCTATCAATTTAAAACGTAATAATTTGATTGAGATGCAGTCGTACTTCTTGTTCACAAAGTAATGGATTTGGGCCTCACTACGCGCGCGCTCAATTCTTTCAAAAGTACTTTCACTCGCGGGATTAACAGTGTAAGAGGAATCGTCTTTTATAAGTACAAAAGCAAATTACTTGTTTAGAATGTACAAGAAAGAAGGAAAATAAAAAATTTGTGTAAGATCACACGTTTATTTGTATGGAAGCAATAATAAATCATCCACACCTAAATAAACCATTGCGAGGCCCGGACGGACGCACAGACTCGGAGACCCTTTTTACTTCTCAGGGTGCTTAAGACGACTTCATGAAACATGGTTATTGCTTATTGTAGGCAATATTGCAGTATTTCGTGGACAATGATTGCGATATTTTATTAATACTAAAAAGGCGGATATTTCACATTCAAAATAATTTTCTACACGCAAATTCTGTTGGAACTAATCATACACACGTAGTATCCCCGACTTAATCGCACAATGACTCTATCACTTGAAGAATGTAGGTATTCTCGGATTCTCCCAACGCATCAATTAACTCAGCTGCTGCTTCCCTTAGGAATATTCCCTTGTACAACAATTCGTTTTTTTCAAACTCCATTTTTGTAATTTTCTAAAAACAAATCCAAAGATTTTTTGGTTACAAAATTTAACTAATTTCATCTCTAGGAAAATACTAAAACTTGGGTATTGAATAATTATTACGTATTTATACTTACAATTTTTTCCCGTTCATACTGCGTAAGTACTTTACGTGCTAAAAGCATAGTTGCTAATAAATCTGGGTTCAAAGTGTTGCTGTAAAATGTGACAAGTTTTGGTTGAAAAAGTTTGGAAAGGCACTGGTCCTCATCTTCAGCTCGTAACTGGTCCAGTTTAAAAAGGACCTTACCTTTTAGGTTCTCAAGGTAATTTCTATCAGCCATTATTGTTACTCACAATATTTACAACAGTGCTGGAGGAATTGTGAAGAATGATGAAAATAGAGCCAAGATTATTATTGCAACTGACGCACTATGGCAAATATTTTGGACCTTTAGCTCTCAACAGCAAAAGCTGATAAGGAATAAAATGTTCCACTGCAAATGACTCACTAAAAGAATTTTGATAAACACACCGTTGAGTTTAATTAGAAAAATTATCGGTGCTTGGCACGAGGTGCTAATTCACTTCCAAGTGCGACGCTAGAATGCAGGGACAGCTGCATCAAATATTATGAGCTCCAATCGGAAATATTTTTGCCGATTAATTTGTAGCTTTATTTTTTAGTGCCAAAAAATTATTAACGAAATTTTTGTTTCCTGAAACTTTATTATTATAATGTGTATTTATGGGCTTGGAAATAATTCCGCAATTTTGAAAGTAAGTTTTCGGCAAAGAAGATACCTGCCATAATATAACCTTAATATAATGAGGGTATAATAATATGCATGTCTACAGAGATTCAGCAAATAATATGGGTAGATAATTTTTCTTGCTCATTCCTGCCTCACAACGAGCGGTACCGACCGAGAAAAGGATTTATAATCAAACACGCATAGCTTGTCCCTTGTGAGTAACTCGTAATGCATATTGTGGGCTGAAGTGCAAAAGAGGCTATGATTTTACATTTCCCATAACGTATGGTTAATTTTAGCACATTTTGCATTTTAGCTGACGGTATACATGTTGTATTTGTATGAAGAGCAGCATATATCGCAGCTGGATTATAGGCAATGAAAAATTATAAACGAAACCGAATGTTCGCAATTCTTGTTGAAACTTTTATAAAAATAGAATCAGTTTATAACTTGGTGAAAATTTGAAAATATTTTCATAATTTCCCCGTTCGTTATGTTTTCGATATTTTATTACATGTATATGTTTCAAAATACTAGAACCTTGTGAGAAGTTACGGAGCAAAACGTGGAAAATCTACTGTAACAAAAAAAACAACTCTTTTATGTTGAATATTCTGGTGAGAATAATTCTTATGCCAACCACAATATATATGTTCATGCAATGTTAAAAATTAAGGCATAGAATAGAAATAATTATTACAGTAGCCATCCAAAAAGTTAAGATGGTCAGTAAGCCATGTTTGTTTAGGACCGTTTACTTAAGGCTACAATTATTGAACTTTTTCCTATGAGTCATAATGCATGCAATCTTGCTCCTCTTTGTGATTTTCCTAATGAAGGAACTTATAATTTAGGACGCATATTCATGACAAATAAATCAGTCTCTCTTTAACTTCCAATAACTTAATACTTGACTTTTTCCTCCCTCAACTTATTGAGCATAACACAAAATATCCAAGCAAAACACAACATTTTAAGAGGTGCCGCTGTATGAACGAAACACTCTAATAAATTTACATGATTTTTTTTCGAATTAAAGACTTCATTAAAAGTCACACATATTAGCCAATGAATCGTGACTACTGTCTCAAGTAATAAATCGTATTTTTATTTTCTAAAAATCATCAAAATTTTGGCAAAAATTAAGTGTTTTAATAAAGGTAAGAATTAAAGTTCCTCTGACTCCAAATCATTTTTTCTAACGCTCCTCCACAAGTTCTTCAATAATTTTCAGTACATTTTCGTTGCCAGATTTCTGAAGAGCATCCAAAAGCGGAATAACATCTCGCTTATTTAGCACTTTATCATATAGGATAACATTCTTGTCGTACTTCAAGGTTTTATTTCTCTGAAAATTCATAAAAGGACATTTCACTCTCTGAAAAATCAACATTTTAAAAATATTTTGTTTCTGATAATAATAATTTCTTACAATTTCATCCCATTGATAGGGATTTAGCACTTTTTTCTCCAAAAGGTGATCAGCTAATTGGTCCGGATTGGTTGTTTCATTGCAAAAGTTTGTGATTTTCGTGAGAAAAAGTTCTTTTCCTGGATTTTCCACTCCATCAGATTCCATAGTTTGTAATTTCCGCCGTAATTTTTTTTCAAGTTCTGATGGCTCTCTCTCAGGGCCACCAATTACAATTGGAAGGTTGGGGGAGGACGAAGTAGAAATAGCCACGTTTACCTTGTTATTGTTACCGGATATTTCCGTGGGTTGGAAGTAGGTAGTATTAATGTTACCCCCATATTTAATGCTATGGCTGCTTTTACCTGGCTCCATCACTTTTCAATAATAATTAATTATGCGAAGGAATTTATTGCGGAATTTAGACGGACTGGAGGGAATTAAATGTGGGAAGGCGATGAAGCGAAATTACAAGAGATGTGTTCACGTTATAGAGATTGAGGCAGTTGGATTACTCTATTTGCGTGACATTATGTGATAAGTTAAGGTTGACAAAATCCTTCGCGTTATGTACATTTTTCAAGGCGTTCAAAGCAAATAATATGTAGCAGAGATAAAATGTCATCGAATGATAAGCGTTTTTCCATGGTACCGCTCAGTGAGCAAAGTATGAAAAGTTACGTTCTTCAAATACAATGAAAATGATGAATCATCCCAACAAACTTTTATTGCATGGCAATTAATGTAAATGGAATGGAAAAAAATTACTGAGAAAAAATGACTAAAAGTTTCTTTGCGATGAAGGCACTACATGAAAAAAAAGACGGGCGCGCCGAGTTAATTTTATGATTTTATTTTTCTCACTTTAAATTATTGTGCAATTATTATTGTAAAAATTAAAATTGTTTAGCTTGAAATTTTAGGAAAAGTCAGTCAATTTTGGTTGGTGGAAAATGTTGGTTCAACGGAATTTTGTGGTGCGTATTTTCATAGAATAATTATTAACAAAAGTGAATTTAAATGTTGAGCTGTGAAAAATTTGCATTTCTATTTTTATTATTATAAAAATCCCACAGAAGTACAAACAAGTTTCTGTGAATTGAATTTAAATGGTAAGTTGACGAATTATATGGAGGATATTGTCATTCCCGGAAATTTTGAGGGCCACCAGAAGTTCTATAGTCGCACGCTTGGAAATCACATAATTATATAAAATATCATTTTTATCGTAATTTGAGGTTTCCTTTTCCTGGAATGTTCAAAAAAATAATTACCGTAATTTTTTTTTCAAAAGTTCAAAAAACAATTAAAAACGTATTTTTAACAATTATTTTTGTAATCGTACAATTTTATCCTTCGCGTATGTACTGAGCACATTGACCTCATGAAGTGCAATAGCCAATTGATTGGGTCTCGTAGTCTCCTCATAGAACTTTGTGAGGGCCTTACGAAAAAACTCACGCTCTGGAAATTCCTCCCCAGCTGCCCTAAGATCCTCCATTTTCCATCCCACGCTAGAGATAAGTTTCTCAACGGCCTCTTTATTAAAAGGAGCTGCAATATTGGTTGAAGATGTTGTGGCTAGATTTGGGTCGACCACATTATTATCTCCTAACACTGTTATAGTTCTGCTGTCAGGACCAACGTTGAGGGTGCCTTCAATTTCAATTCCTGTCACTTCAATTTTTTGGGAAAAGCTCATTGTGAAAAGGCTATGAGGAGCTTTGGAAATGAATGACACTTTCAAAACTTTCAATGACTGTAATGTCAAGTACGATTAATATGGGGTGATTATATATATATAGAGAGAGAGGGAGATAAAAAATTGTCCGTCTCTAGTTAAATACGCGGTTTGCGTCATTTCATTCAAATAACAACGTATTTATATTGACTTTGGCCCATAATCATTAGCTCTGAAATAAAGGAAAGCTCTCGGCAAGAGCTTTCGAATGATATTTTATACATGAAAATCCGAAGGTATTATCATAGTGTAAAACATAGGGCCACCCCAACAGTTTGGTTTGCCTAATTGTCTATTATGTTTTGTAGTCATACAACATTTTAGGAAATTCTTGGCCAGTCTTAAAAAATCTCCATTATTTTTTGTCCCTTTTTCGATTTTTTTCATCCTCCTGCATGCATACCCTTTTTAACGACAGTGCACCTATAGGAAAGAGAGTGGTCCATTTAACTCCATTGTGTGTAAATTCACCTTAGGCTCGTTGGTAGCCCCTATGGTAAAGGTAGGGAGTCGAAATTTTTGAAAGATGATGAGGATAGTTATGATACACAAAAAAAGTACTTTGACCATATTTAGTGACGAACTCATAAGTGTGCAGCAAGAGGGAAAATTTTCTATTGTCATGACGTGGTTGAAGCACTACGGCAAATATTTTGGATTTTTAGTACTCAGGAGCAAAAGCTGATACATAAGGAATGAAAGGTTCATTTGCTAATGACTCATAAAGCCAAGTGTGATAAATACAGTGATGTGTGTATTTACTCATAAATATTGGTGGTGCTTGGGACGAGGTGTTAAGTCACTTCAGAGAGCGACGCTCTAATGCAAGGGAATCTCACATGAAATAATCGCTCCATATGTTTGTAAAGATCCTTGGCCAACATTTTGTGACTTTATTTTTTAGCGCTATTTTAGCATCTAAGAAAATAAATACAAAAGTTCGGATTTCTTGAGCTAATTTTTCTAACTGCGTAAGTATTTATAGGCATAAGAATAAATGGAAATTAATAGTAATCCATTGGTGTGAAAAGACGCTTGTATATGGCGAAATGTACATATCGGCGGTTAAAGTGCAAAAGGGGTTATAATTTTGTTTTTCCCATAACGGTACGGAAATTTTAGCCTCTTTTGCAGTTGGTATATACTTTGCGAGCAAGTACAGACATATTGTAGACTGAGGTAATCGCAGTCCCTTAACCTATTGGTTAAGGGATTTTAACAATTTAAAAAATTTGTTAAAAATATGACAATATATTTGTAAACAAAATAATTTATTATTTTAGACAGGTCTGATTTTCATTAACAGCATAGCCACAACCGCCTCACACACAGCTCTCTCGTTAATTATGACAATTCCGCCTTGGGTTGGAAATCCCAGAAGGAATTTCCAACTTTTAAACCCGCAGATTTCCTGTTGACCCAGTGTGGCCGTGCCTCAAAAGCTTTCCCACAATGGAAATATTTGGATCGGGGTGGAGCAAAGGTGAGATTTGAAAAAAAAATTTCCACCATTATTTAAATTATTGGACCTTTATGAAATAATCCAGGCAGAATCTTTAAATTACAGTAGATTCTCTATATAGTGGCACCCAAGGGATCCCAGAAATTCTGCCACTATAGAGAGATGCCACTAT
>JAQFXU010003562.1:0-15898 GCA_034693705.1 Spatulosminthurus flaviceps | reverse complement strand
GGTCGGGGGGATGAGAGATTGCCACTATAGAGGAAGTGCTCTTATAAAGAGGCCTCTTATAGCGAGAGTGGACTGTAAATCGGTAAACACGCAAAGAGGAAAAGAAAAATTATCGAGGGTAGAGCACATATTATCCAGGTTGAATGGCTGTAATAAGCACAAGTGTAATAGGTATAGCATGTAGAAAATAGCGCGTGCTATCCGAACTGGATCGGATGAAGAAAAAGCCGAGCCAAATTTTAGAACCACTTCCCTAATCAGCAGTAACTTCTAACCCTTGCAGAAGTCAAATTAATTAGATATGGGAGTCAAAGTTTCGGAGTCACACTGGGGGTCAAGTTACAAAGGTTCTGTAATCCGTACGTGTCATAACCTCCGGGAAACTTCTTACGAGCTGACAACTTCTGCATCAAGTATTAAACAGCCAGTTTTGTAGGTCCGGAATAGTGCTCATAAACGGAAGTTGCTCGACGTTACTTGGACAAATATCCGAAAATAACCTATATAGCCATCATTCTGAATGTATTTGAAGTAGTCGTTTCCCGTATTAGAAAATATTTTTGCCTACTCTTATTGTAAGTGTTTAGTACACTTGCGAACAAAAATTTAAATGCCTTCACTTCATACCCTGATCATTATATACATTCACCCACTAATATTTTATTGACCTCGCTTATAAAATTATGTCAGTACAAATGAAAGGAATAATAATTTACTTCACTGATACTTCAACAGTACTTGCCTTACAACACAGTACAGTATTAAACATTTATTGTAACAGATTTTATGGCACTGAAATAGTTTAGCAGAAAATATTTCCACCGAATGGTAGCATTAATACGTCCTTAACGATACAGCGTAAATCATTTTACAAAACGCTTTTAATGGTAAGATAACAAATTAATTAAGGAAATAAAAACGAACAACAGAAAAACTTAAGGACTGCATCATGGTAATCTTGAGTTGTATTCCATTGGTGCTTCAACTTGGTCCACCTTCATTTTCATCACCAGCTTTCATAACGGGTGCTTTCAACGATCTCGATATTACCACTTGTAATCAAAGGCTTAAGATCTTCCTTGAATGCTGAAAAAAGAGGTTTAATAAAAATTGTGACCTCCTCAAACAATTATTTCAAACAAGTCAATTCGAAGAAATTGAAATGGTCACCTTATGATAACCACCAGAAATATTTTGAAAAACTATTATTGAAAAAACCATACCTTCCAAATATTTGTGGTACCTCCAAATTTGAACGGAAACTTCCAATCCCTGCAGGAGTCTGAAGCCCAACTGATTGGAAATAGGAGTCGCTTCACCGATATCAGGGTCCACATTCTCCACGCAATAGCGGAGAACCATTCTCAGTTGTTTCAATCCTAAAAATTATAATTAAATTTTTATGACCAATAGGACTTATTTTTCCCCCAACCATCGAGTAAGGATCATGACTACATTCCCTACGGATGTGCTCAACGTTCAACTCACCCTTCAATTTAGAGATGCAGCATTGATCTTTAAACCCTTGAATATCAGTATCAGTGAAATGCCCACTTCCTGTAGGGTCACGGAGTTGACCCAAAATATCTTCGGGAAGACTTAAGAATATCCACTCCAGACCGTGTGGCCTGACACTGACCGGTATCGTCAGAGATTTCAACTGTGGCCAAATATGTGGCAAATCGAGCAAAATCTCTGTCACTTCATTTCCTGAGTCTCCCAGTAGCAAATTTTCAATATTGGGGAAGATCCTTTGCAGCAATGGAAGGATTTTCGGAGGCACGGTCGGGAGCTTCAGCTGCTTAATTTGGGATCCCCATGGGGTAAATAAATGTGCCGGCAAATAGCGATTAACCCAATTTTCATTCAACTTAATGTACCCAAACATCAATGAAATGCTGAAATCACTGACATTAGGAAACGTTTCTTGAAGTGAAACACCTGGAGGGAAAAATTCTATGTCTCCTTCGAAAGCAAATTCGTCTGCATCATTGAGTTCCAGCGATTTTAAACCTGTCATTTTTGGGATGGCTAGGAATCCATAGAATGTTGTTGGGGACATGTACAACGCTTCTAAGCTCACACTGCTGCTTTGCAAAATAGAGAATACCGAGGAAATCATTAATCCAAACTCATTGGTTCCAATGGGATACGTACTAGGACGTAGATGAAAGGATGTTAACTTGGGTTGCAGTTGTGCCAATTTGTTACATGCTGTTGCTTCTGTGTCTTCATTGTCGCCGAATTCGCAGTCATCATCGAAATTGCTTAGTGACTTGAGGACATGGCCCTTCTGAGCTTGTACGACAGCTTCTGTGAACAGCAACGGCATTTGATCAATTGTTTCCAGGTTTGGAAACATTTTCAAAAATTTCCCTAGAGTTCCAACCGTCCAGGTCCCACTTGTTCCATAGCTAAAGGAAATCTTCCTGAGTTTGCTATGTATATGCTGGTGTACATCTGGGCTAAACATTTGATCCTCAAGAGAGTCATCCTCAAGCCACAAGTCTGATAATTTTAATTCCTTTAGGTTTGGAAGATCCTGGAGGAGCAGCTTGCAAAAGGAATTCAGAGGTAATGAATAACGTCCAGTAAATTCCAAGTCTACAACAAGATGTCCAAACTGTGAAAAGAAATGTCTTCCAAGGCCGTCCCGTATATCCACATTTTTCTCGACATTAATGCTGATGGTAATTTTTGGGCTTTGTACATCTTCTTTCAATATTTGGAAGGCACCTTCAAAATTTGTCTCGAATTCTGTAAAGCTCCGTCGGTTTTCTCGGTCCCTTTTTTTCACCACGACGTAATCGATTTCCAACGGACCTGGATTATCTCCGTCTTGCTCAAAGTTGCGCTTCCCCAGTTGTACGTCATAGCGTGTGGATATCATGAGATCAACGACAGTTCTCCAGCATTTACTCACTTGTCGAATGATTAACAAATCGTCCTCCTCCAACATCAGGAAAATGGTTTTGAGAACCTGAAACAAAAAGAAGACGTCATTTGTCACACACATCAAATTTTGTAATAACATTATTTCGTGAAGGGCACTAAGGGCAGTACCACAAAATTCGACAAGGCATCTTCAACAACCATAGAGTCAACACCCACGAACGAGTCCGACCACTCCATTTGATCCAAAATAGTCATCACAGTATCCGAAATGTCTGGGCTTGTTGGAGGAATACCAACCTCTTCTCCAAACGTATCGTCCATCTTTAATCGATCCGTCAATAACAGGTAAAAAAAATTAAATCAAAAGTTATTAAATGAGGTATGAAATCGAAATGAATGTGCTTATTAACCTTTCACTGTTTTTTTCCCTTTTCTTAAAACTTTTAAGAATTTAGGAATTTGTAACACTACTGGTCAATGGTAGTATATATAATTATTAAAAAAATTATGAAAACATCTTAGTTCGTTTAAGCCCACGCGTTTATACAAGTAAATTAACAGGTTCTGTAACCAATTACAATCCTAATTATATGTCCAGCGCAAGTTCGTGTACGTCTGGACAGATTCAAACCTCCCTCTTGAGTCTTCGCACTACTCAATAGTGCATATAAGCGAAGCAAGGATATCTCGTCCTATATACTAAAACGCTATGCGTGGAGGGGAGGGTGACGTATGACGTAAGTAACATTTACGGGAAGGTTCATGCTTCGCGGTCTGCTTCCTGATTGAAATGGCTTGAATCATACTCACCACGGGCCTGATTTAGGCTCGCCGAAGGAGTGGGCTCTCTGTTCTAGTAAAAATGAATACCCTACTTTTTCCTCGGTCTCACATTCAGTTTTCGAAATTTCGAGCCCTCGTCGCCCCCGAAACCTTAAAGGTGAATAATAAACACGAGGTAAACTGGGAATTGAATTTCTGGAATACGCTGATGCAACTGATGCAAGGCTCGAGGGCTGAAGTCACAACTTGTTTTCGGAGCGAAACTATATAATACATACAACTAGCAAACTTTTGCCCATTTCCACACGACACAGGGCAGGGATAGAACCGACTCAAGCTAGTGACTTGAATGTTGCACATTCGTGATAATTTAATTCTTTCGAGATTTTGATTTCCAATTTCCACAGTAACTTATAATTATGCATGTATAAATAATCGTCGTAGTGATTTTTTGTAACATTTTGCTCAGATGGGCAATTTCGCATAATTAGTTAAATTCAGTCGTACAAAATGGTTTTTACAAACTTTTATGAGTCGAGTTCCTCGAAAGTTGAGGCATTTTCGGTTACGGATTAGCTCTTGTTGCGGAATGCAGTGGAGTCAAGTTTACGAAGAAAAAACCTTATTGGGTAAAAAAATAGATAATCTGGAAGGTACTCTCATTGAAATCCGGAAGCTGACTAGGAAGAAAGGGAAAGAAACCATAGAATAGGAAAAATGGAAACATGGCTTTAATTTTGACAGCAAAAACAATTTCACAAATTAAAAAATACAATTTTTAATTCGTGAAACGGATGGAGCTGTGATGAACCCTTTTTTAGAAGCATTAAGCATCTTATCAAATATGTGCCAGGCATACTGCCATATTATATGTGTATGTACCTCAAAGAGTTTGTAGGTGGGGAACTCCGTGAAACAAGAGAATGATATTTTCTAGATAGTATGTGCATACTAATAAGACACTGTAATGGTAAAACAAAATTAATTACATATTAAAAACATATTATTATAATATGTTTTTTATGTAAAAACATTATTACATATAATTTAAAAAAAAATGTTTTTAACATTTAACAACTTCGTGGAATTTAGTAGAAAAACAAGTTTAAATTTAAAAATTTTTATTTATTCCTGCCAATAACAAAGGCTAACTGTAACGAAATATCTAGAAACTAAACTAAGACCCTCTCAGTCTATCAATGAGCCTGAAGAAGAGCTGTAGCTCGAAACGTTGCTCCAATAAAACTTTTTACAAAACCATGTGAAGCATTTACCTTACATTTTGTACAAAATGAATTACATACTTTACTAGGTATTGTGTATCAGGCACTATAAACTATAACTACATTATTGTCTATGAGTACTTTAGATAAACAAATATTGTTTATGTTTGAACAGCAGGGGCACTTTGGTACTAATTGTAAATACCTATATGTATATGTACATATAAGTGTACAAAGCTGAGGAGTAAGATTCTACTTAAGCTTGTACCAAGTTGCTACCATGCAGGGACCGCCAGGATAAGAAATAAGAGCTATGCTGATTGTGAGTAAAACCTTGCCATGTTTTGGTCTTTTGGTATAGGATTTTCTCTCCCTTTTTTTAGTCACTTATTAAATTCCAATCCAGCTTAATAAATAGAGAAAGTACTAATTTTATTAAATTCCAATCCTGCTTAATAAATTGAGAAAGTACTAATTTTTTTATTATTTGATAGACATTACTTGTATACAGTAATTATTTCCTTTCAAACAAAGTTCTGATTGAGTTTAATAGGAAATTATTTGGAACAGGAAAAATGGAAAAATATTAATGGATAATTATTAAATTCATACAATAATAACACGAAAAATTATTGAATGTAGCATGGAAAACTTGAAGACGAAAACTTGAAGTGATTCAGAGTGCTTCACTTTTTCATCTCCATCTTAACGGATTTTCTCTACGATCTCAATGCTACCGCACTTAGCCAGCGGCTCCAGTTCTTTCTTTATTGCTGAAAATAGGGATGGAATGAAATTGTAATCCTTGAGTAATTATTATAATACTTATTGTATTATTTCAAACGAGCCAATTTACAGAGTTTGAAACTTTTCCTTTATATAATAAATTCCAGCAAAACATTGGCAAGCTCCTACCATACCTTCGTAATATTTATGGTATCTGCAAATATCCACGGAAACTTCCAAGCTCTTCAGGAGTAGGAGTTGGAAGCCAATTTGATTTGATATGGTAGTCAACCTCGTTAACATTTCCCCAGTTTTGGGGTACTGGTCAATCCAGCCACTACGCAAAAGTATCCTCAATTTTTTCAACCCTGCAAGTTATATTTAAAATTCTCATGATCAACAGCATTAAATTCACTGACCATCGAGCCTTTCATTAGCAATCATGACTATTGACTACATTTTTTACCTACGTGTTACCTCACCTTTAAATTTAGAGATCCAGCATCCGTCTTTAAACCCTCGCATCTCATCGTCAGTGAAACTCCCACTCCTTTCAGGATCCCTTAGTTGAACAAGAACCTCTTCCGAAAGACCCAAAAAATCCCAATTAAGAATGTATTGCTTCCAAATAACAGGTATAGTGAGGGATTTCAATTCTGGCCAGATTTGAGGCAATTTCAGCAAAATCTCCGTCGCTTCAATTCGTGAGTCTACCAGTTCCAATGTTTCAATTTTTGGGAAGCGCCGTAGCATCAAAGGCAGCACACCCGGATGCATAGTCGGAAGCTTTAACCGCTTGATTTGCGACCCCCAACGGAAAGATAAATTTTCTGGTAAAAAGCGGTTAATCCAGTTTTCATCCAAATCTCTCAACATAAAGGCAATGCTGAAATCACTAACATTTGGAAATACTTCTTGAAGAGAAACATCGCGTGGGAAAAATTCCCAACCTTTTTTAACACGTAAGAGTGCCCTGATCTCCAGCGATTTTAACGCTGCCAATTTTGGGAAGGTTCGAATTCCACAGAATTCTGTTGGGGTTACATATTTGCAACGACTCTAAACTCTGAGCGCTGCTTTGCAAAATTGAGAATATCGATGACTTTATCAGTCTTACCTCACTGGTCTCAACAAAATAACCACGCAAAGGTAGTTGAAAAGATGTCAACTTCGGTTGTAAATGAACAAGTTTTGCAAAGGTAGTTACATCTGTCTCTCCATTTCCATACATCCTTCCATTTATCATCCAGCAACAATGCGAAATATTTGACACCGACTTGAGAGCATGGCCCTTCTCAGCTTGTACGACAGCTTCAATTAACCAAAACGGCATTTGCTCAATTGTTTCCAGTTTTGGGAACATTTTTAAAAATCTCCCTAAAGATCCAACTCCCCAGTTTGTGCCAAAGCTAAAAGAAATCTTCTTGAGTTTCTTGTGCATATTCTTGGGTAAATCTGGGCTAAACGATTAATCTTCAAGAGAGTCTTCTTCAAAACCGTAACCAAGAGAAATTTAACTCCTTGAGGTTTGGAAGATCCTCGAGTAGTAGCTTGCAGAAAGAGTTGAGGGGTACAGAATTATACCCAGAAAAATCCAAGACTACAATGAAATGTCCAAATTTTGAAAACAAATCTTTCCCACGGTCCTTTCGGATATCGACGTTCTTTTCGACCTTAAGTCTGATCGAAACTTTAGGGCTTTGCATGTCTTTTTTCAATATTTTGGCAGCTCCCTGGGAATCTATCACGAATTCCGTGAAATTCTGCCGATTGAAACGATCCCGCTTTTTCATGAGGACGTAGTCAGTGTCCGGAAAAACGGGACTTTTATTCATAAACCAAGATCTCCCAAGTTGTACATCATAGCGCGTGGAAATCATGAGATCTGCGACATTTCTCCAATATTTACTCACTTGACGAATGATTAACAAATCCTCGTCCTCCAACATCAAGAAAATGTTTCTGAGTACCTGCAAAAACAAGCGTACGTCATTTGTAACGAAAGATATCAAAATGTCTTGCACAATTTAATTTGGAAGAACCATATAGTACCGGAAAATTTAGCAAGGTATCTTCAACACCGCTGTAGTTCCTCTGATCGTTAGCAGACACAACCGAGTCTAAACACTCCATTCGATTGACAATATTCCCCTCAGGAATTGATATTGACATCTCCGAGTCCAGAATGTCTAGGCTTGCTGTAGGAAGACAAATTCCTGCCTCAAGCGTGTCGTCCATGTTCAATCAATCCCGCAATAACAGCTAACATTTAAAACAAAAGTATTTATCAGTTGGAATTCGGAATCAACCTTTCATTGTACATTTATTTGCTATTTTCTAAATTTTTTTAAGATTTCAGGAATTTGTAAAAATATACCAAGAGAGTAGAGTTATGGAGAGAGAAGCTCACCTGTGGATGGCACCAATGGGTGATACCTGAAACATATTTACCCTCTGTCTGTATATATTGGAATGGGAAAGCTTACAAATAAATCAAATCTTGTCAATACTTTAAATTCCACGAAAGCCAAAGAATGGCTAACCATATATTGGAATCCATTTTTGTATGGTATGCATGGGTAAATTATGACAACGCATTTATTATGAGCTACCTTTTTTCGACATCATACCTGTGATTGGTATTACTTCCAGAGGTCTTTGTGTAACATGTAATAATAAGCTTTGTTACGTTTTGGAATCGTCCAAGGACTCGCACATGTGGTCGTCTATTTATCTGCGAGACCTTTCACATGGTAAATTTAAAATGAAAGCATGCGTCATTAAAAATCTTGAGGGTCCGGCATGACGGCATGCTGAAACTGATGACAATTTCAGTAATTATTATAACTATACAATCCGAAACATATTTTTTGAATTCAAAATTCAAATTGAAGAAATTAAATAGCCTAACCCAATTCGCTTGGGGATCAATGGGGATCAATATTTGAAAAACCGTGAGTTTTTGTAATCATTCGTAACTATCATCAGGCATCACAGGGTTGAATGTCCATGGCATATGTGCTGCGTATATGGCTTCCTGAACACTTTTTAGGCCTAACGTGTAATTTTTGATGCTATGAGAAAGTGTTTCAAAAAATATGAAAATTTGCCAAATTTTACAGGGGGCTGGCAGGGGTTAAATCCCATTTGAAAAAGGCAAATTCCGAAATTGGAGGAAAATCCAAAAATGTCAAAATTTTAAAAAAATCCAAATATGGATTTGCAGGCTAGCGATATAGCAAAAGCGTGTTTACATGATAGTAGTAAGCCATTAAAAATGTAAACCCCATTCCTAAGGGGGTGACATCAAAATATGGCTGCTTGTTAGTGTCATTAAACATTTGTCAGCAATTATTTTGCCAGGAAATAGTTGGTCTGCTGAACATTCTGTCAGCAAACATTTCGTCACCCAAACGAACATCTTGTCTGCGAAGCCAAAGGAATGAATATTGCTACAAAAGTCGCATATTTTATATCGACGACTTTTAAAAATGATGTCATAATGTCATAAATTGGTTACGTATTGCAAAACCGTTTTGGGGATTAGAACTTTTAACCAAAATAGAATTAGTTGTTTGCTTCAATAAAAATTATAATAAAATTGTGGACGGGTAGTCGTGGGAACGTAACCAAATTAATAGAATCACGTTCTGGGGCTTGAAACCTAACCTAAATTATTAGAATCACTTCCTGGGGATTGAAACCTAATCTCACCTAAATTATTAGAATCACTTTCTGAGGATTAAAATCTAACCTAAATTAATAGAACCAATTTCTGGGGATTGAAACCTAGCCTAAATTATTAGAATCACTTTCTGGGGATTGAAAACTAACCTAACCTAAACTATTCGAATCACTTTCCGCTGCCGCTTTTGCTCAATCCCTTTGCTTGCGAGAGTGGAGCATCTAAATTAGGGCATATCTATAACGAACCGCTGAACCAAATTTTACCAAGTTTGGCTTAAAACATACCACATAACAATGCCCCCAGGCAACTTTTTCAAAATTTCCAAAAGTTTCATAGTTTGACTTGCACAGGTAAAACTATGAAAGGGGGGGGGGTTTACCTCGTAGGGTAACCCCCCCCCCCCCATCAACGCTTATCAATAATTGCATTTTGATGTAGCTAACTCACTCGTAAGCGATTGGTAATGTAATGTGATAAAATGGTTGCAAGGGAATCCCTATAATTCGAATATCAATGAAATGATTTATAAGTCGTTTGAGTTTTCAGGCACATTTTCAATATTAATTTAAAATCCTTGTTATTTAAAGCTACAAAAAACTTGTCTATGTGTATTGTTAGTATTTATTTTTTTCCCTCGACTCTCGTTTTGATCCCCAATGAATCAACGTCTGTAAATTTTGCGTGTGAATTTTTCTTCAAGTCTCTGAAAGTGGTTCAATAATTTTAAAATAAGGCAATTTTTAGCTTCAAAAACTAACAATAATGCTACCTTCGTGCTTAACAGCATTCCCTGGTGAATAAACATTCATTCCATTAAATGGAAACAATTTCTTTTGATAGAGCACAGATCACGAAGCTGATTTATTTGTTCACGTGTTCAATAGAAATGAAATATTTTCTCAACATATCGTGTTTGACGGTCGCAAAACAGTTACTGCCATCCCTTAGAAAAACATCGGCTGTAAATTATTTTCCAATCGTAAGGCGTAACATTAAGTTGAAAATGATTCCCGTTAAATTAACATTAGTTTGCTTGTTTTCCCTTACTGTCTCTTTCACCGAACCCAAATGTCCAGAAACTTTAGCACCTGACCAAGTCATCTCAGGGATCGAGAGTAATAATTGTCTTGCAATTCTCTACTTCCCGTTTATGAAAATACCTTCACATTCAACTATGGCGCAACAAACTTTGGAAGCCTTTACGTCCAGACTTCATCCGATTATACATACAAGGAAATTCTTCTGGTCCTTAGGTTTCGTCCCCCACGACATTGCCCTCCAGAAATTTGCCTGTGCAGTTTACATTGCTGTACTAAAACCAGCAATGTTAACAATGGACCCGAATCAATTTCTATATTGGATACAGCGTATTCAAGTTAAAGCCCCCACCAACAGAGGTGATCATGATTTGGTCCTGCTAATGTACCCTGGAAAAAAACATTTTCATGTGACCAAATCCTTCAAACGTGACGCAGTAGTTGCAAAGTTTCATGCTTATCCAGAAAACCTATTTTTTCTTGCATGGAAAATCAACGAGCAAGGTTCGAAAATATCCGAAATCCATTCCTTACGAGTTTACTGCTCTGGAAAGAGGTTGATCTGCTTGGAAGAGAAATTCCCCAAGTGTAACAACGTTGAGGAGATCTTTGTCAAACGGATGGAAATGGGGAAATATAATTACAATAGGCACGCCATTCATTATGACAAACCCGAGCATAAATATCTGAATTCATGGAACTTAAATTTGAAGGGGATTCACAAAAGGTACTGGTATTTTCAGCTGCCCCAAATATTGGTCGTAAAAGATTTAGTCAAAGCTTTCAATGCCACATTAAAAATTGTTATTTATTCTAAACAGTCACTCTTTAAATACCACAGTATTATAGGAACTACTAATCACATCTTCAACCCAAGCTTTTGGACGCTAAAGTTTCTCACTACATCCAGAATCAAATGGAACTTTGTCTATTGCGTCAATCCGGAAGAATCTTTAACTTTTAATATATTTGCTGCTCTTGATCCGCTTGACATTGTCACGAGATTATTTCTCGTTTTTGCGATTTTGGGAATATCAACGGTGCTTGCACTTGCTGGGAACGCCGTTCGAAATTCTTTTTATGTTCTAACCACAATTATAGCTCAACCGACTTTTACGTTTAAAAAAATGCTCTGGATTTTCACACTCTGGAATATTTTGTCGATTTTCTTAGTGAACAATTACTGTGGTGAAATTGAGAGTTTATTTGTGGTTCCTAAAGCTCGAAAAACAATTGAGAATTTTAAGGAGTTATTTGCCATGGGCTACCGCCTGGTTCTAAGTGAAAAAATTCGCGTAGTTTTTGAGGATCCGGAAATGGCAGGTTATTTTTTGGGTGGAAATGAGTATTTGGATGGTTTGAGGTCCTCCACAGAATATGTAGACATGCTACACATTGCCTATTTTAGGTACCTTGGAGAGAATGCTAAAACAGCAACACTGGACGCAAGTTCCGAGATGGCATGGTCGGTTCGAGCTCTAAAGAAAATAAATCCAGACAAGGCTTGTTATTGTGGAAAGGAATTGCTGGACTCGTGTTTGAATGGTTGGATTTTCAGTCACCCTCTTGGCACTTTGGCATATGAGATGGCAAGTTTCTGGGTAGCAAATGGAATCATTGTGTACATGGAAGACTTATCGATGCTACTTAGGCAAAAAAGAGAATTCATGCGGTTCAATTTGAATGCGATGGAGAGTAACAACGGGGATATACTCACAGTGGACCCATTGACGAGAACACATTTTCTGGGAATATTTCATTTGTGTTTCTTCTTTTATTTAACGGCTGTAGTTGGAATAATATGTGAAATTTATGTGAGTCAGTTTAGAAATTATCGCACATTGCTGGTCAGGGTTTTCCTTCCGAAGCTCGTTAGAACTGTTAGAAGGTTGAAAAGAAGGCGGGATTTTTTTTGTAGGTGAGGCCGATCAGAAGAAAAATGGATCAAAGCCGTCGCGTCGGAAGTTGGGAGCGGTGTCTACAGTTACCTCTGGTGTTCAGGTTATAAAACCATAACAGTAATTATTACTGTAAGCAGGAAATCGTCTTGGTAACACTGTGCTGCCATCAAATACTATATCGAATAAATAGAATGTCTCCTATTTTAGCGGATGGCTAAGCTAACATCCTTTCTTTGAGCGGTTTAAACCTAATCCTGTATAAAAACCCAATATGATTTTTAATTAAAATATTCAAACAAAATGAAGGAAATTAATAACATTATAAATTGTAATTAAACTCAAACACAATTCTTCTGTTTCTATTTACTCAAATATAAAAAACTAGCACTTAAGTCAACAATATAAAATAGCACATCAATAATTGTGTATATAAACAATAATAAATATAACATAATAAATATAAACAATAATTTGTGATTCACATGTGATTAACAAGGTCTGGGATGATGCAGCTTGATGATAGATGATAGCCAGTGATGATGAGATGAGAGATGCCATATAATAGGACGCAGTTGAGTTGTGTGAGAGAGAGAGAGTGAGGCTATTAAATGGTGACTCGTCAGAGTCCAGAGTGGAACTAAAGTTTAAACACAAAGGTGAGATAGACGAAGGTCTATCTCTGTCCACTAATTAGAATTAAAAGTATAGGCTAAATTGTGAAGTTGGTTCCCTCACAAAGGTAAAAGCTACCATTGCAATACGAAAGCATTAATAATTATTAATAAAACGCTCCAGTAACTCATAAATCCGAGTTACGTGCATAGTAAATTGTTAAATGTGTAAGTACACCAGTTTCTTTCTCTTCGCACAAGAAATTGTTCACTAGCTCGTCGTATACATGAAATTGCTTCTCCTACATGAAATTATTTTGAAACCACTGCATGCTTTGCTTGCTTGAGAAAACTCGCTATTTTACTCATCCTATAATATAATTCCTACTATTCTTCTATGTATGCGATCTACACTCACCCGTGGCTTATTATACAAAGAACTAACAATATGTACGTAATTTCTCTTATTTCTACTAGAGTATCCCTTAATTAGTCAAGTGATTTGAATTAAGACAAGATTAGTGCCCGCAATTTTACTCCTGCCTTGTTGGTGAATGAGTTTAATTTAATGTGATGTATGTATTCGCGATCGTGAAATATGAGTATTGGGTGTGTAAGCTTCAAGTACTTCCATTTGCTACAATCAACGTGACCGCATTATCGATAATAATGGCCAGATATGCCAAATTGAGCTCCTTGTCCACGAACCCCATTGAACCCATTTGGGTCCTCGTGGGATCGATACTTTTCAGGTATTTCCGGAACCATGGATTTCCTCTCGCATTTCGCCATGATTTGAGCATTTCATGGGATGTTTCGTAATGTTTTGCGACGGCATTGACCAAAGAAAGAAGGAGCCAATAAAGTGGCACAAAAAGCATGCTTTTGATCTTGTGTCCCACCACGGCTTGGAAGAGATTCAAGGTGACTGTAATAAGAAGGGTTGTCATCCCAACTGTGTACAGATTTCCCCAATACTGGTTATGCTCGCGCTGGAGAAGCCTCAATACAAATGTTCCTCGCCATGAGTTCCAACTTGGCTGAGGGCAGGCCAATTACTTCCTTTCGTGCCTTGACCCTGAAAAAATCCAAGATTCAATCTATTTTATCCTGAGCATTGATTAAGGTCGGAACGTTCAGACCTCGCGGTGTATTGTATGGTCACTTTGGATCTCAAATTTTGTCGATTTGACCAATTTCCATCAAACCTGAGCAAATAAAGGCCGCCTTCTCGGAAATTTCCATCATTTATGAAAATCGAAACCGATGATTATACATAATTAGAAATAATTGTCTTACGATAGATGAGAATTCATCACTTTGCAGTGGTAGGGTATGAGAAAGAATACCCAAAGAATGGGGAAATATTGGACCAGGTAAATGTAGAGTGAAATTGTGCTCAGAAGAATGCCAGGAAGTGCCCTTGTTTCAGCTGAATGAAGCATTCCCGTCAAAAGGTAGACCTTCCCGGGTTTCCCGACCATCCTCAGAATGTAGGTTGCTAACAATTATGTACACGTAAGTTACTAATCCTTACATACTTTTTTTATTACTTCATTGACATCACGTCTACAACAATCTATTCACAAAAGCCCTGAAATAGTTTGTCAGGAAATACTTCAAAATAAAATGTAAAATTCATTTTATAGAATACGTTTAATGGAATTATACACATACGCCGGTAATTACTAAATTCAAAAAATAATAACACCAAAAATTATTTGGAGCTTGGAAATCTTGAGTACCATTAGCGCTTCAAAGCAGTTTACCACCACTGAAATACCGAAAACACTGACCTGACCGATAAGTGAGAATCATTTTACAAAACGCACACTTTCATTGGAAAGATATCAAATTAAAAAAAACCAATAACAGAAAAACTTGTAGGGGAAATTTTCAATGGTAGTCCATTGTTGCTTGAAAATGGTTCATCATCTTTCGTGACGAATGCTCTCAACAATCTTAATATTACCACTTTCAGTAAACGGCTTAAGTTCATTCTTGATTGCTGAAAAAAAGAACGAAATTATCTTGAATAATCATTGCAAACAAACGAGCCAATTTGCAGCTGCTAGTGAACTTACAATGCTTGAAACTTTGAAATCATAAAAAACCCCATGGATATGTTAGAAATCTGCTAGTATACCTTGTAAATGTGAATGATGTCGCCAAATATCCACGGTAACGTCCAACCCTTCCAGGAGTTTGAAGCCAAATTCATCGGATACGGTATCCAACGGCGCTGTTGTTACCATTTCGCCAGTCTCGGGGTCAACGTTGTAGAAGAAATAGCATAGGACTATCCTCAATTGTTTCAACTCTAAAAATAATTATTGAATTTCTCAAGTTAAAAAGATTTGATTAAATGCTCGGTTAAGCTCGGTCGAGCTGAATAAATTAAAAATGCATACTTTCTCTACGCAAGTTTTTAACTCACCCTTTAGTTTAGAGATCCAACAACGATCTTTAAACTCTTGAATCTGAGCGTCACAGAAATTCACAACACTTGTTTCATTCCTCACTTGAACTATAACCTCTTCTGGGAGACCTAAAAACTCCCAAAAAAGGACGTACGGCGTCGAACCGATAGGTATCGTCAGAGATTTCAAGTCTGGCCAGAGATCCACTAATTTTAGCATAATATCCGCCACCTTGCTACTTGAGTCTCCCAACAGTCCCAACTCCAATTTCTCAATGTTGGGGAAGAGTCTTTGAAGCGAAGGAAGGGCATCCGGACGCACAGTCGGAAGCTTTAACTGCTCTATTTGGAAGCCCCAGGGGGAAAATAAAGTTGCTGGCAAATAGCGATTAACCCAATTATCATTCAATTCAGAGTCCCCCCACTTCAATGCAATGCTGAAATTTCTGGCTTTTGGAAACACTTCTTGAGGGGAAACGTCTGGCGGAAAAAATTCCAAATCTCTTTCAATGCTTAAGACTTCATCAACATCACTGAGCTCCAGTGATTTTAACGCTGTCATTTTTGGTATGTTCAGATTTCCATAGAATGCTGTAGGGGTTATGATCAACGATT
>JAQFXU010003561.1:0-15898 GCA_034693705.1 Spatulosminthurus flaviceps | reverse complement strand
ACATGACCCGAAAGGCTCAAGTACAATTTTGGGGTTACTTGAACTTGACCCGAACTTGAACGCGACTTGAAAAACGCAAGTTTTACCTGAACTTGATCGCTGCTCTAATTGGAAGCAAAATTTATTTTTATCACTCACGTTCCTTTGAACGAAAGTACCTCTCTCGTTTGACTCTGTACTCCCAATAAATAAAGACGAGTTCTTCTACTGTTAAAGGAAAAGTATTTCACAGATTCGATATCCAACGGCAAATGGTTGGCTGAAGTTTAAAAAAACAAAGCACTCGTGCTATTAAACATTTTAATTTTTAAAAATCATTCTTCTCCCATTCTTTTCATTTATAAATTTAACAAAAATTAGCAGACGGAATCATCGTGGGAAATGACTCACAAAATTTCAAGAAAATTGATGTTTCGGCTTCCTTTGATGAATTTATAAACTCAAGCTCATTGGTTCCAGTGAGCGTGAGACCGTCCAGAAGAATTTCCTCTCGTAGCTTCAATTCATTCCACCGAGCCATTAGCCTTTGATCTTCTTCCTCTTGACTACGAATCCGAACAGGCTTGTACTTCTCCATGGATTCTGTAGTGATGGATCAATTTTTCTTGATCATACGAGAAAAATTTGTTAAAAAATAATTTTATCAGATTTTTTTAGTTTTTTTTACCCCATCCGTAGTTAAAGGTCTTGTTCGTTCTTTCCTCAGTAATTCCCGCCTTGTGCAATTGATTGGAGCCTTGGCCACGCCCACTTTATAACGGATTGACATCATTGGCTACCCTCCTTTCAACTTGATTGGCTTCTTGGATCTTTCCCACCTCAAATTGAATCTCTTCCCTCAATTCATGGAGGATCTCCGCTTTTTATGAGACCCACACCTGCTGAGTCGGGTCTGGAAGAATTCCTCATTTCCAACATCTCTTTCCGTAGCATTGAATTCTCCGCCTTGAGTTCCTCCAAAGTTTTTGACATTTGTTTCTGCTCGGACCTCAATGTTTTCATTTCCAGGAGCAAAGTATCCCTACTGAAAATATACAGCGGTTCAATATATTTGGGATATAAATAGAATTGTCAGCTTGGTAGTAGTAGTTATAGCATTTTTAATAGCCCATTAAAAGTACACAATAATAATTATTATTGTTCGTAAAGTGGCAAAGAAGTTACTTACATTTTGGACATGACCATTTATAATGTGAAGGGTCGTGAGGATTTAAACACACACACGTTGTTAAGACACAGAAGAATAACTTTGTAAATATTTTTCCAGCACTTTCTTCCCAATAGTATAATATAATGAAAATAATAATAAATTATGAGAAATTAATGCTTGAAGTAAAGAGCTTTTTCAAGATTGTAAATGTTGAAAATTCTAAGTTGCCGCCTTGAAAACCCCTCACAAGAGATGAATGTAAATATTTAGAACACTTGCTTAAATCCATGTTTTTTCAATGTAAATCAATTTAAGTATAGATTTTTATCCTCACTGTCTGCCCATAAGCCCATTAATTCTTACTATACTTGCAGCACTTTATCTCGTCCCACGAAGGCTTGTGTTAACCTTGTATAGTACGCTTATTCTTGCAATACTCAGACTTATCGCTCCTTTGCAACGTCACTGGGAATCCAAACAATCAACATAATATCAAGTGTAAGTTTAATACGCAAGTTTCGAATGAACAGAAATCATTCCCGTGGGAACAAAAGATCAACAAGAGTCTAAAACGAAGAAAATTTGTGTACGACCTACGTATAACACCTGAGGCTTTGTTACATAAAAAATGTAAGCGGCGCCAAAGCACTACAGTCAAAAGGGTTTACTATTTCCTCGTGTCTCATCTGCCTAGCAATACATACTTTCTGTCATACATTTGTCATACATCTGTCATACATAAATGACAGAATATTATGAATTACATAGATTTTCTTACAGAATGAATTGCTTTATACTCCCTTAAAAGTAACTTTGCCCGTTAAACATAAGCTACTAATTATATTCAAATTTTTGAAACAAAGTTTCTTATGTTAATAAGGCGGAAAGCAACAAATTCGGTTTGTAATTAGGAATTCAAAAAGCCTGTGGAAGGAAATTAACACCCGATAAAATGATAAAATCCTTGATAAAATGGAAGGACAGATTTGAGACCTTCTGGAAATCAATTTTATTTGTCTTTAATGCTTGTGATGCAATTGATTTTACGCTCTGACGCCACTTAACAATTTTCTATGAATACTTTAGATTCTGCGCGTAACTTGTAATTGTTGTTATGTGCAGAAATTACCACAGAGACCAATGCAAACATATGTGTTCAATGGCGTTGAAAAACACGGGAATGTGGATCGGGGGAACCAATCAAAACTAATTATTATTGCATTCGCAGATAATATTTTTCATAATGAAGTACATCAACATTTCAAACACGTACAATTGGATTACTTGTGCTAGTGTAAAATGCAATGATTATGATCCCTCGTGCAATCCCATGTTGGAAAGACTGGATGGAATTTTTTGAAATTATATACAAAAAAAAAATTAATATTAAAATATTCTTACAAATGTATAAAATACTTTTATCCGACTATTATGTGTTTTAGTTAGGGAAAAGATGTGTGTAAACAGATAATACGGGAGTCACATGTAAGACATCGACGCCGTTTAATATTTTATTTAATAAAAATTTAAATATCACGTGTATTGGTTAAATTGAGACTGACATTGCAAATAATTAAATAAATGAACTGTGAAGAAAACTTACCCCACTTTTATACATACAGAATAACGATGCAAATTTTAGGACTAAATATCACGCACCAGTTAAACTGTACCCAATTCAAGCAAGGAGCACCGTCATTCTAATATTTTACTATGTTTATTGGGACATATTTTTCTGCAACTATATTACTGTTGTTGGTATAGAGAAAATAAATTAATACATTTTTATGCAAGTTTCCCGTCCATAATTTGTTATATTTGAATAGACAGCCTTACAACCTCTACTTCTTCTTTTATGAGGAATTCCCTCAAGGGTGTCAAACTTGTACAGTAAAAAACCTGGAGTTGAATTATATTCAGCCCAGAAAAATATCAGAACCTAAAAAATCCCATGTTATTCGTTATTTATCATTTTGTTGGTGGAAAAAGTTGCTTTATGCTCCAATCCATGCTTGTTTTTAGACTCAGCCCATTTTAAAGTATTGAATAACCTCATTATCGTCACTCACTAGTCCCTCACACACTCATCAACTATTCAAAATTTTATTTGCATAGTAAAAGCTCGGTTGTGGGAAAAAAATCCGGATCCTTTATTAATCATCTTTACTATGGACAACCTCTCCTTTTCTCATACTTTGTCAACTTTGTTTTGCTTATTGATAAAAATTCGCTCAATATATCAAAAATTATTCACAGCATGTTTTAAAAAATTTGTAATTATCATTAATATTAATTTTAATAACTGGATTACGTGATTACGTACTTACGTACTAGGAACTAACTGTTCCCACACCCTGAGGAATGATTTTTGGGATCACATACTGTTGATTTTAAACCCAAAATTCCTCACTTTAGCTACGGACAACGTTGTTTCGTCCTTACGGGACTCGTCAGCGTAGCGAAATGACAGCGAAAACAATGAGCGACTGACCTTATGACATTATGACCTTGACTGAGTAATTATCATTATTCCTCCCTTTTTTCTCAACAAGTATACCTAGCATTTTTGGATGATGAACGCCATTTAAAAGATATTCAAACCCTATTTTTGAGGCGATGAAATACGTACCACCTTGTTATGGCGGTGTTTTTTATGGATCAGGATTACAATAAATTTTCTAAAATGCTAAAATTTGACGCCAATCATTAAATTAGATTACACGGAGCTAAATTATATTCCAAGCTGAAATTTCCTACTTCTTTTGGGGAAAACAAGACGTTGCTCAAAATGTGTAAATGAGTACAACTTATGGAAATACTCAGACAAGAGTTTTTATGCTGGCAGGAAGTGCCGAAAATTTTCGAAGAAAACCCCATTATTTTGGAAAAATAGATTTTAGAGAGTCAGTTTAATTTTTAGATAAAAAATCGAATTTAGCTGCAACCACTATTTTTGGCATCATCTACAAGCATTTTGAACGAAATATCAATGGTATCCGCAAACGACGCTTCTTTTTGTAGAATTTCACATGTAGAATGAATGCCCGTTCAAACTAACGGGCTTGTTGGTATTGACAGTAGCGGTGTTTCTGGGAAAATTTTATGGGTTGCGGGATTTTGGTCTTTTTTGCAAAATAAGACTCGGCATTGATGCTGAAGTTAGACGCCATTACTAAAAATAATTCCAAAAGCGGTGGAACTTCAATGGAAGCCTTGATTCAACGATCATCTTTAATTATTATTTCTGCTAAATATTAACTCTGGATCTAGCCCCGAGGGCTTTTCAAAACCCGTTTAATATCCTGCAATGGGGTGACATACTGGGTAAAATCGGTTTTTACCCTTTAAAGACCCCGATGAACGGGTATACGTTTGTCCCAATAATTCTAAACTCAAAATGAAATTTCAAAAATACTTCTGAAATGCTGCATATACCGCTTCCGTTCGTTGCAAGGGAATTAAATATATGTACAATGCATTTTTGTCTCTTTTATTATTATTGCAAGTGATGAATAATTGGCTTGAATCCAATTAGACGGAGCTAGCTCAGGCTGAAATGGATTACCACGAATACCGTCGATGAGAAATACAAAAATGATTAATAAATTCAAAAATTTTTACTCATCGTGCAAATTTTGTCAACGCTCCTCCATGCAGCCAAAATAAGGCAATGTCCGTAAATCGCACTTTATTAACTTTAGGTTAACAATGGCTGTTGTACTCCACTCAAAACTTCTATCCAAGGAAAGGTGAAGAGCATCTAGAAAATTAAATTAAAAGTTTCTTAATTAATTTTATGACCGGCGTCGAACTCACTCATAGATAATTTCAAGTACATAAATCCCAACAAGAACCAATATCAAAGATCATTGTATTATATACATAGGATTTTATTTCCCAATCACTACATTTACTTTTGAAAAAGGTAAAGTTACAAACCATTGAAAATGTTAAGCAAGGGGAGAACTGATTTGTTCCCACATTTCAAGTCATTTTCATCCTACATCACATTTTAACTTCAAGTAAGGAATAATGTATTCATCAAAAATAATAAAGAGTAAAATATTTTTTCAGCTTTCCGCTCCTTAATTTTTATATTTTTCCGAGATACTTTGACTGACATTACAAGGAAGGGAAGCATTATTTTACCGCCCTATAACATTTCATACTTTCAATAAAAATAAAACTACGCTATACTATGTATTTGAAACATGAAAAAGGAAAATTGAATCCTTTGAACAGAGTATTGGACACCATAATGATAGTAATACATTTATATCCAGGCCTAATCCTATATAAGTAAAAAGTTCACGTGGCGTCAAAGCGTCACAGTCAAAACATTTTGGCAGGCGAAGATCATTTATAAAATTTTAACTTACAGAAACGTTGAAATCTGGGACCTACTAATCTGGTACATAGACTTCCCTGCTGAGCTTTTTTTCTGTACATGATCCTGCACAATTTAAGCATATGATTATATGACCGTGCTTAAAAAAAGTCACACTTTAATGCATACATAATATGTTTGCCAGGAAACGCATCTTTTTTTAAGTCTCATTATTATCTCTCAAGTATTTCCCTTCTCATGAAAACCAAGTTTACTTAAGGAGCAAGGATGGCTTAAATATTTTCAGTAACCCTCAGAAGCCTAAAGAAATCAAATACTCCGTCAGTCATTCTTTCAAATTACAGAATTAAATCAACTGTTTTATTCGTATGCTACTATACTTTCGTGTTGGCAGGCTTTTCGCTATCTTTTCTTCACATATAAAGTCCTGGTACATTTATTCTACGAACGGCGTCTCACTTTAGCATTGATACATTTCAAGTATAATGAATATTGCGATAAAATATGAGACCGTAAAATTTTGTTTGTACGGGTGTAAGGATAATATAATGTGTCTTTGGGCTAATGCTATTTCTAGCATTTTAAAATTAATACAATCAGATATTTCAACCAGAGAACCTTCGAAATGTTCACAACTTTAGCACTGACACAAGTTATTGTTTACTGCTTTGATCTGTATTATCATAAGCATACCCAAATCAAAATTAAAATTCCAAGCGGAGTCAAAACTTTACAGTTCCAGTATTTCCCGCCGTGTTTTCATCCCGAAAACGTAGCAATAATTTTGAATTTATGGTCCATAATTCATTAAAATGAAATCCGGCTCAGAAAGATGATTTGGTATGATTTTCACTAAACATGGAAATATTGGATTTCACGGTAGAAATTAAATTTAAATTCACACATCAGTGGCTCAGCATGGATTACATACTGAGACTGTTCAAGGAAAATTTCTACAGATTTTGGAACCATTCAAGGTCATGAGGAAGGAAAAATAAGTCAATACCTCAACATTGAGTTGTATAAGCAAAGTTTTGTATCATCCTTGACAAAATGAAAGGACAGGTTGGAGACGTTCGGGAATTTAATTTTTATTTGCCTCTAATGCTTGCAGTGCAAAATCGCCCGAGTTATTTTCTACCAGAGTACATAATATTTTGTAACACATTTGTCTCAATCAAGACTTGAGACTGTACAATACATTGCTCATTTGGATATTTTACTGTAACGCTTTGACGCCGCTTCACATTTATGTATAATTACTTATGGACTTTATACTTAAATTATTTTAAATTTAGAAATACTTAACAAAATCATAGACCAATGAAAAATTAGGAGTGTTCAATGACGCCGGAAAAATGCGTGAATATGGATCCGCGGTGTATTTTGGATTTTGGTTTATACAGCAAAATCGAAAATCTCCAATAAATCCTATTTTTCTTATTATTTCTCTATTATTCGAAAACTATAAAACCGATTTTGACCAAACTTTCACCATTTTGAATCATTTTTTATTCCCCAGACAACCCTTTTTTAGTTTTTTGAAATTCTCAAAAATACTTTGGAATTCGGAACCTTTATTTCCAAAATGTTGATGTTTTTCAAAAATTGTGAATTTTAGCTTCTAAAAAATGTTTAAAATTCCGAACTTCTTCTTTGAATTTCAAAAAAATAAAAAAAGATGGTCTGGGGAATAAAAAATGCTACAGAAAGGAAAAAGTTTGGTCAAAATCGGCTTACCAGTTTTCGAGCAATTTTGGATAAACTGAAAAACCCGAAAATACCCGATAACTCCCGTGTTATGCAAGTTACCGCCCTACAGCCACCACCAATGTGTATCTCTTGGTCAGCACTACAAACCCATCAGCACTGCTATACATTCCCAGAAGAAAAGGTTTTTCGCATTCACATATCGGAAAAAGTAACCCAAAATACTTTTCTCCGATGATTATGTGTTTTGGTTAGGGAAAAGATGTATGTAAACTGATAGTACAGGAGTCACATGTAAGAAATCGACGCCATTTAATATTTTATCAAATAAAAATTCATGGGGAACCTTGAGGTTACTATTTGAATTGTGCCTATTGATGCTAATAATCACATTAATGAATGGTGAAGAAAACTTACCATACTTTTATACTCATAAATTAACGCTGCAAGTTTGATGACTAAATATCACGCACCAGTTACACTGTACCCAATTCAATCAAGGAGCAATTCAAATCATTTACTATGTTTTTTTGGACATATTTTTCTGCAACGATATTACTGTTGTTGGCATAGTGAAAATAAGTTAATACATTTTTATGCAAGTTACCAGTCCACAATTTTTATGAGCGAAGCGATATATTGGAACGATCGCAATCGTATTTTGCCACATGTTGTTTATGTTTGAATAGACAGCCTCCCAACCGCTACTTCTTCTTTTATGAAGAATTCCCTCAAGGGTGTCAAACTTGTACAGTAAAAACCTGGAGTCGAACTAATTTAAGCCCAGACAAATCACAGAACCTAAAAAATCCTGTGTTATTCGTTATTTATCATTTTGTTGGAGCAAAAAGTTGCTTTATGCTGCAATCCATGCTTGTTTTCATAATCAGCCCATTTTAAAGTATTTAATAACCTCATTATCGGAACTATTCGCTCACACACTCATCAGCTAATCAAAATTTTATTTGCATGGTAAAAGCTCGATTGTGGAAAGTACATGCGGGTCCTTCATTATTTATTTTTACTATCGATTGCCTCTCCTTTTCGCATACATTGTCTTGCTTATTTATAAAAATCCGCTCAATATATCAAAAATTAATCACAGCATGTTTTACAAAATTTGTGATTATTATTATTGTTCCCTTTTTTCTCAACAAGTACCTAGCATCCTTTTTGGATGATGAATACCGTTTAAAATAATAATTATATGTAAACCCTATTTTTAAGGCGATGAAATACGTACTACGTTGTTATAGCAGAGTTTTGTATAGATCAGAATTAATTACAATAAATTTTCTAAAATGCTAAAGTTTGACGCCAATCATTAAATTAAATTACACGCAGTTAACCTGAATCTGTAGATAGGATTTTGCCCTCCTTGGGGAAAGCTGAGCTTGCTCAAAGTGTGAATGTGAGTGCATTCATAATTTATGGAAATACTTCAGACAATAGTTTTTATGCTGGCAGGAAGTGGCAAATATTTTCGAAGAAAACCCCGTTTTGTTTTTTCGGAAAAATATATTTTAGAGAGTCAATTTATTATCAATTTATTCCCCTATTTTTGGAATCATCTACAAACATTTTGAACGAAGTATCAATGGTATCCGCAAACAACGCCTCTTAATATTTGGACGCAATTAATTATGCAAAGCTCCTGCCTACCATTTTAAGATATTGCAAAAGCACTAATTACCTGCGTAAACGGAAATTGAAGATTTAAAAGTTTTTTCATGACCGACGTCCAACTTAAAAAAAGTCAACTTGACATGCCACCTGAAGTAGAGATGTGACCAGGGACCGGGTTTTTGGTCCGTGTCAGGCCCGAACCCCGCCGGCAAGATTTTTGGTGGGTTTGAGCGTTAATGAAATAATCTCCTCGGGTTTGGCAGTAATAGTAAGTAACGAAATAGTAAGTTAAGGGCTTGACAGCTTCTTCACCCAGATGACCAGCCCCAAATCTTAGGGTTTTGGATGATTCTGTAGGAAAAACCTAAATTTGCACGTTTTACAAAAAAAACCGAATTTTTGATTTTTTGAAAAACTTGAGGAAGAGCCCTCGCTGAAATTGGTTAAAACCCTTAAGTTTAAAATTTCAAGTCATTCTGATGCGCCCCGTCCCTTAGATATAACAGTGGCCACTTCCAAAATCATTCACCCCCTGGTATTCGTGTGTTTGCGTGTGGGAATTTCTTCAATATTTTTCCCGGACCTTAGTAAAAACAAGTAGCCCCAATAAGAAAACAAATATTTTTGTCAATTTTCTTGCCCTGGGGTAAAGTGGTTGTTTGTTGACGCTCTGAAGACATTCTTTAGAGATTTAAACGCTATTGTTAAGGCAATGAAATGCGACAACTTATTGTTGTAAAATGGACCAAGTTTTTTATGGATTTGAATAAAATTTTGTTTTAGATTTCCACTGTTTGCTTTTTATAGTTTTTCCTGACGCTTTTTCACATCATTCAACATCACAAGCAAGGGAAGCATTGGATTGCAAACGCTCAAATCATTATTATTTTAAAGGCTTTTTGTTCTAGGCGAAGCTTTGATTATTTAATTTAGAGACATGCTGAAGTTATACGCCGTTTTTAACAATGATATACAAAAACCACAGAGAATTATTTGTAAATTAGAACCACATCTTGGCGGAAGCGGAAAACAAAAAAGATTACAGTTCAGGCTACACCCGAATGAAACGTCCCCACTCATTATTATGCTTCAACTTTTAGAAAAAAATATTGGGGACTCCAAATATGGGGAATATTTGTCAAATATGCGCATCAAACCCGTACCCGCTGCACCCTGCTGAATTTGAAGAAAACAAATTCGTATTTTATTTAAATCCAAGTTTTTCAAATACTAGCACAGATAGATTTTCTGGCAAGAATTTCATCTTTTCACAAAATTTGCCCTCCCTAGCTCTACTGTGCTGGATATAGGAAGACCCGGCGTGGATTTCTTAAACGCAAGGTAATTTATATTGCTGTTAAGTATTACTATGTATAATTTATTCATTCATTTAATATTTTGATGATGAAAACAATTGTTATTATTCTTGATGATTTCCAGGTAAGAAAATCAACGCTCAATTTACAAAATTTGGGAGGAATTTTTATATTTTTCACATTTTGGTACATCAAAGCTAATACGAAAATTCGGAATATCAGAAGTGCACAAAACGGATTCCTACATTTTGCTAATGAGCTCGTATCCCCACTGGAGTAGAAATCTTGCTACTACTAGAATCACTAGGTATGACCCGATGCGATGTAAGAAATTTATTAGTCGGCTTGAAAATTGAGACTAATCTTTTTATTACGGGTTTTTCTTGGATTTATTGCTTATTTTTATGCAAGTTTTTCCTACTAAATTGGAGCTGAGCAAAAACTTTAAAATTTTTTCAATTCGTAAAGTTAGGCGGGAATACTAAATTTTTTCGTAAAAGAAAAATGGCAATAATAATTCCTATACCCTCTTATTAAGTTCCACCAGGTGCGAGGATCTAAGTCAGCCCAACTTTCCTCTGCTACGTGAAAAAAATGAAACACATCTGTTTTCTTAATTTTTCTACAATACATTTTCCCTGCATATTTTTAGGGCGGCGTCAGCCCCCTTATGAAATAGCCTTGTCCGTACGTCCCTCCGCACGATAACTCAAAAAACTTGACCGATTTCGTTCAAACTTTTTCTGACCATTATTTAGGGTCAAGAGTTCGTTAATGGTCAATATCAGGCCGCGTGTTCGTCCTCAAAAAAATAAAATATTTTTTTTATCCTAAACTATTCATCCGATCTCAATGAAACTTTTTACACATATACTACATAATAATATTATAAGTATTAATTTAAAATTTTTAAAAAAATCGTGAATTAATGTTGATTATAGGGTTGATTTTTATAAATTAATTTTTGAATTTTAAAATGTGAATCACTTTTGAACTATTCAATTTATTTTGATGCGACTTCACAATTTAAATATATTTTGACAAGCGCAAATTTGTAAATATAATTTCAAAATTTTATTTTTTCGACAAAAATGTTTTTCTCCAAAAAAGTGTTTTTTGCACTATAATTTTGTTTGGTTGAAAACTTTTTGAAATTTTTGCATGAAATTTTAATGTGACCTCAACTTTATAAACAAAAGGGGGTGAAGAGGGACGTTTGGGTTGGCCGACGCCGCCCTACGCGACAGCATTAAATTATCATTAACATTTTTTAGTAATATAAATATTTTCACGTAACTTTACAATAAAAAAATTAGTGCAATTTAAAAATGTTTTGTTTCACCAATGATTTTACAAGCCTATAAATAACCAAAAAACGCCCGGCAATACCTACTTTAATTGTGATGCATTTCATCCCCAATTAAAATGCTCGAGTGTAAAAATCCAGACTCAAAATGAAAAATCTCGAGAATTCGCAATTCCGAGTTTGAATTTAAAAAAACCATTATAAAAATTCAAATACACCAATTTCCGAGTAATAGTTCCACATTTCCTACTATGTATTTTTATTTTAAGAGTCACACCCAAATGGTGGAATATGAGTGAAGCTCGGTAGAATGTGAAAATAACTTTGACCGTTAAATGAAAAAGCAATTGAAAACAGTCCATGTTTGAAACAAAGTTTCTTATGATGATGTTGAAAGCAATAAAATCAGTTTGTAATTAGTAATTCAAAATAAGAGAGATCAGATAATAGAGGAGTGTTATGTAAAAGTTCGACGCCGTTTAATATTTTGTCCAACAAAAATCGAAGTCCACGCATTAGTTGCAATGGAGTTTCCCATCAGGCGCCAGCCTAAACGGTGTCAATTCTAGCAAAGTACACCGTCATTGAAATAATGTGATTCATTTTTTTTTGGTTCACATTTCTGCTACTTTACTGTTGTTGGTATAGAAAAAATAAATGACAATTTAAAAAAAAAAATTCTGTTTACTGTTAGTTACATCTGCGTTAAATGCCAAATTCTACATATACCCTTTTTGAGGAATTATCTAAACGGCGTCAAACTCACACAGTAAAAACCTGGAGTTGATTTAAGTTAAATTTAGAAATATCACAGACCCTCAAAATTCCATTTAGTTTGTTATTTAAGTTTTTGTTGGTGCAAAAAGCTGTTTCAGTCTTCACGTTTTCTCAGAATCAGCCCATTTTAAATCCGCACTACTCAATCACACACCCATCAATTCAAAAAGCTGTTTCAGTCTACACGTTTTCTCAGAATCAGCCCATTTTAAATCCGCACTACTCAATCACACACCCATCAATTCATCAACAAATCAAACTTTTATTTGCATATAAAAAGTTCGGTTACGGTAAAAAAAATCGCGAGGATATTTGAACAAGTTTGTGCCCAAGAAACAATTGGAGTCGCTTTTGTTAAGAAAATATGGGTCTTTTTAGTTAATTTTAGTATGGATTTCCACTCCTTTTCTGATATTACATATTTCTGGCTAATTTATAAAAATCCAATAAATAATTCAAAAATTAATCACAGCATCTTTTAAAAAGTTGGATGCAAACACAATGTTAACAAAGAAATTAATTTATAAAATTTTGAATAGAAATGTTGAATGTAGAAATATCAATTGAGTGGCTTATGATAATCCGTGGTATTTATTGAAGGTTGGACCAAAATTTGGAATAAATGATGAATTTGTGAAAGTAAAGCTGCAATAGTAATTATGTATTACTTTTCAAAATATAAATTTTTCAGACCACAAATTCAAATTAACATTTTCTTGGATGCTCAAGATTGACGCCAGCCATAAAAATAAATTGACGTGCCTTTGGCGTATGTGATAGACTTCACGAGGCACGGCCTTCATACTACAAGTTCTATGTATGTGTTTGTTGGGTTCTGTGGTATACCCATAGAGTTCCCGTTCCCACAGATCCGCCAAAGCCAGAGGCTCATTGCGTCAACCCCAGACACTTTACAATTTACTACGCGGATGATGCAAGTGAGACAGCACACTACAAGTTCTAACGCTAAAAGATTTTCATATTATTCATTCAAAGCAATCTTGACGTAGTCCAAAAACTGGAGAAACAGCTGGATTATCCCTGTACTTCGGTGGTGAAAATGTATTTCAATTTATTACAAACCTCATTCGGAGTAATTATTGCTTGCTTTTTATTAGTTTTTAAATGGAAAACTGCTTAAAAATCTGGTAAAAAATCCCAAAATTTATTTTACAAAAAAATCATGTTATTTTTTTAATTGTAGTGTCATTGAATGCTAATTGATGAACCAATTCGGCTGACACCCTACGATAATTTGCTTTCGGTTTGCCCTACATCTTTGCAATCACAGTATCTCACCCACACCTATTCAATTACGACTTAAAAAGTTAAACGGCATGAAAGCTTTCCGATACCTTTTTTGGAAAAAATGTGTCAATATTTTGACTAAGTGACAGCAACTCGTCGGGTGAATTATGCTTTTCGAACCTTACGGGAAAAAGTAAAATATTATAGCGCCTTTTGGACCCTTCCAGACTATTACTTTGGAGAGTCCATTTTATTTTGAGCTAAAAAATTGAATTTGGCTGAAACCACTATTTTTGGAGTCATCAACAAGTTTTTGAACGGATTTGGAGACAATTTTTTTACCGTTTTGATGAGCAGGTCGAAATTGTGATAAAATTGATGAAATCTGTTTTAAAATTAAGACCTTTTAGTAAAACATGACTTACTTTGAAGGCGATGAAATTTTCCTAGCACTGTTCTACATATTTTAGCAACCAAAACCTTTGCCAATTTGAAATTAGGGGGAAAGTTGAGTTGAGATTCCTGGTTGAAAGGGCTTCCCGGTAATTTAAAATAAAGCAAGACAAAATTCCCTCTAAATCTGTCTTGTGTGAATTTTAATTTTTGTGAAAAATCCATTTTTTTTAATTTCAAATTTTTTTTAAATAGTCGTTTAAGCTAACTTTAACTACAAGCTATCATCCATATTCTATGTTATATTAAGGGATTGATGGGGTTAAAGTCCACTATTGGACGGAGCTCTCACTTGTTAAGTATAGTTGAGAATTTGAGAAATTCGCAAATGATGAATAAATTAACTTATGAAGGTCCAACATAATGAAAAATAATGCCGTTAACTCCAATAATGCCAAAATGAGTCAATTGTATTGTTCTGATACATCTCGATACAATAAACTTTGCAATGTTCCTGCCTAACGTTTTGTGAGGACAACGGCGTGCTTATAATCGAATAATATGTACTGCAATTATTAAAAAAACATTTCACGATCGGCGTCAAACTAAAACAAAATCTATTTGATGAAAATTGTGTTACTGAAATATGCACCTCTGCTTTAGCAGTAACACTAAGTGAATACTAAGTTAAGGGCTTGGCAGCTTCTTCACCGAGATGAAAAGCACATAACTCTGCCACTTCAGCACCAAATCGGGTGAAAATGTTTTTCGTAGGGGTTTGGATGATTCTAGGCAGATCCGTCTCGTTAAATTTGCGCTTTTCTCAAAAAACCGAATTTTTGTTTTTTTTTGAAAACCTGGAGGAAGAGCTCTTGCTGAATTTGTTTAAAACTCTCAAGTTTACAATTTCGAGTCATTTTGGTGCTCCGTTGCAGAGATATAGCGGTGGCCACATCCAAAAAACGTTAATTACCGGATATTCGGGGGTATGCGCGTGGGAATTTTCCATTATTTTTTTCGGACCTTACTAACAATAAAAACCTCCAACAAGAAAAAACAAATTTCCTTGCCATCGGGTAAAGTCGTTGTTGATACGAAATGTACAAGCTCAAATAAATTGGCGCTCTCGAAACATTCTTTAAAAGAGATTTATAAACCCCGCTTGTTAAGGCCATGAAATGCGACTACGTATTGTCATGATATGGACCAAGTTTTGTATGGATTAGAATTGCAATAAATTTCTACAATGCTCAAGTTTCACGCCAATCTTTATATAAATATGCATTTGCTCAAGAGATTTATGAAATTAGGTCGGCAGTTTCCTTCTGTTGAGCGACTCCAGGAGTAAAGTAATGCAAAGCTGTGGAGTCATTATTATCCTGTTGGAAATATTCAGGTTATAGTTATTTTGTTGCCAAGAAGTTCCAAACAACTTAAAAATATTTTCAAAGTAAATCCGAATGCCTCCCAAAAAATGTTAATTTTTGGCAGGAAATTTTATTTTTAACTAAAAATCTGAATTTAGCTGGAATCGGCGAATTTAATCGGAATTCCCTTGTTTTGACTGCTCAGTTTTTTAATTCACAAGAAAAAATGTAATGCTAATTGCAATATATTTTCTCTCTATGGTGGAAAAGAGTGTGGGGTTCAAATATGATAAAATATCACGTGTAGAATGAATGCCGGTTAAAACTAACGGGCTTGTTGGTATTGACAGTAGTAGCGGTGTTTCTGGGAAAAATAAATGGGTATTGTGGAATTTTGGGCTTTTTTGCACAATAAGACTCGGCACTGATGCTGAAGTTAGACGCCATTAATAAAAATAAATAAAAAAAACGGCGGCTACATTCGACTAAGATGTTTCTGGCATTCTTCATCTAAAACTAAAATATCTGGTGTGGATCTAACCCCGAGGGCTTTTCGAACCCCATTTAATAAAAAAAAAAAAAAAAAAAAAAAGTGGGGTTTATACTCCGATTCATACCCGAAGGTCTAACAGAGTTGTCAACCATCTTAAGCCTTTA